>OW121742.1:50757996-50970496 GCA_933228675.1 Stomorhina lunata | reverse complement strand
TTTACAAAAGTATTTTGGATGTCTTGAAAAAGATGTGTGTTGAAAATGGACAAAATCGGTTCAAATTTAGTTAGAGCTCCCATATAACCCAACCCCGGGAAACACATTAATGCTGATAAATTGAATACAATTGTAATAGCTATGACGATTAAATTTAAAATAGGGAAGTTTTTGATCAGTTTATCAAATTTTTTATAAGCTAGAACATATACCTTATCAACTTATCACCTCCTCAAGCTCTGCTGGCAAACCATCGGTACTCTCAGCTTTGTTCTTTTTTCACTTGGTCCCTTTTATTTTATACCAACAATTACCAAAAGTGCGTTTTTCTTCCCTCTTTTTCTCACGATATCTTTCCAAACTTCGACGCGTAACTACTGAATTTGAATAATAAAATTACAAACGTTGTTCGTTTCTAAGATGATTAATGATTTAATTATATTCAAGTCGTCTCCTGTCTTGAGTATGGAAATACAACTTAATTTACAAGTAACCATTATCCCACTGTGCAATGCTTTACATAACATTAAAAAGTATACACAAGTATATAAAGTTTATGGTTAGAAACGATGCAACATATAAATGACACAACATATTAAGCCAATATACAATAAATCTGCCCATACAAAATGTTCATAAACATATGCTAAGATTTTCTTAATATTTTGAGTGGGAGCTTCAAACTTTTCCTTCAAATGTTTTCGATTCCAGTCAGACATTGTATGCAAATGCTAAATTTGCATTTACGAATTCAAGGATTTGAATTCATTTGGACCGATGCATCAATAACTATTTAGCATAAATTGGTTTAAAGTAAGTGGCAGCCACAGAACAATTTAATACAAAGTAGTAAGATGTGACGGTGATATTTTAGAGGCATGATTATGGTAGATTTATTTAAATTTATCAAGTATTAAAACTTTTATATTTCTTAAGTTTAAAAGCCTTTTTCTAATGGGGTACACACCTGTTCATCACTTACTTGTCAGCCTAAGCGGCTGATGTTTCAATTTATTGGGTAATCAGAAATTGACGTCTGATGCACAAAGAGTGGCTCCATCAGTGGGTATGTTATATTGTGTAAGAACTATAGCCAAATGTTGACCGATTGCCAAAAAATTGTATATACTTTCTGGTATTTATATAAAGCTTATTTATGCAAAATTTAGTGGCCATAGCTTTCATAGTTTATAATTTAATAGCTTTTAACTGGCGTTTAGGGCATTTTATTGGTTTCCGGGATTGGTTTTTTTATGAAAGCTATGGTCAAATATGGACCGATTCCTACCAAATTTGATATACTGGCAAATAGTTGCATAAAACGTCTCTGTTCTAAATTCAGTCGTCATAGCTATTACAATTGTATTCAATTCAACAGCATTAGTGTGATTCCCAGGGCGTGGTTATATGGGAGCTCTAACAAAATATAAACCGATTTCACCCATTTTTAATACACAACTTTTTCAAAATATCGCAAATACTTTTGTAAAATTTTGTCAACCTAGCTCTTTTCGTTAAGGCTACTGCGCTTTAATCTGCAGGACAGACGGACATAAACCCCATTTTCTTTTTGTATTTTTGTGTTTCCGTAAGTTTTTTATATGGGAGCTATGGTCAAATGGTGACCGATTGTAACAAAATTTGGCACACCGGCTGGTATTTATATAAGACTTTCTTGTTCCAAATTTAGTGGATATAGCTATTACAGTTTATCATTTATTGGCATTCAAATGTAAGTGTTTGTATGGAAAAATGTGAACCGATTTCTTTGAAATTTTATATGCTGCTTAGTGCTTGTATAGAACTTCTAGATACTAAATTTTATCATTATAGCTGGTATAATTTGTCATTTATTAGTAAATAAGCGATTAGCCTGGACGTGGTTATAGAGGAGCTATGGTCAAATGTGAACCGATTTTGCCCGATTTCAATACCAAAATTTTCAAAGAAATATAGAATATTTATGCCAAATTTTAGTGACATATATACTGTAGTTAAAGTTTTATCTTGCCGACAACAGGCAGACATACCGACAGACAGACTGACAGACAAATAGATAGACAGACAGACATCGCTCAATCGTCTAAGAATTTTATAACGATTCAGAATATACTTTAATTTTAGTTTTTGAACTAATATTAAGGAAATTACAAACGAAATGACAATTTTAATATACCCTCGATGGTGGGTATAAAAATTTCAAAAAATTTTGGTTTATAAAAAATTTTGATTTTTTATAAAATTCGATTTTCTGGATTTGTTAATAAAATATATAACTGACTTTAGTTACAAAATCGGCTTGACTTTTTTGTTACATGTTTGAAAAAACAAACATTTTCTTAAAAATAAGACAAATTACGTTCAACGTTGTATGTTAAGGGAATGTTGTTGCCTTGATTAAAATGTTAGCTCAAAATCATCCTAAGCCCTCATTCTCTACGAATATATAATGTTTGTTCCCGTACTCTAACGAAACTACCCAAAACGGTCCGAAGTTGTCAGAAATAACCCAAAAAACAATCATTTGTATTGAAAAATTTGTACGGGAACACGTTTGAGTAAGTTTGTGTTGTTTCGTTAAAGTACGGGAACAGCCATATAATAAAACATCAAGTTTTAATAAAAATTTGTTTGGTAGAAAGTAAAAAATTGATGCCATCTTTTTGAGAAAAAAAGCTCCTTTTACGATCAGCGAAAAATATTCGACTTTGGAAATTTCTCAACACTAAACGGTACAAGGTATTTTGAAACGGTTTTCTTTGTTTTCTTTCTTGGACTGTTGGTTGTATGTCAGTATTTCTAAAAAATTATAGACTTAATATCGAATGCACAATGGGTCAAAAACTACAAAAATCGAAGGGAAAAATAATTTACTTCCGTGGTGGTCTACTTTGACGCCCAATGATTCACCCTGTGTAAATACAGGGTCAATATAAATTCAAAATTTAAAAAGTTGGGGTCCTCCTTACAAATAACTTCGTACATACAGATGCAATCAAACTTACAGTTTAGAAGATACCGATTTATAATGAAAAATGAGTGATCACAGATTTTCGTTATTTTTTCTCTAGCTAACATAATTAGCGAGAAAATCAAGTTTAAAGTTTTTCATATAAAAATTTTAAAAATAATCAGTTTTTGGTATGAAAAATGAGTGATCACGGAATTTTGTTTCATTTTTCCTCTAGCTGTCAGAAACAACGAGAAAATCGAGTTTAAAGTTTTTTAAAATAAAATTTCAAAAAAATCAAATTTTGCTATGAAAAATTAGTGATCACAGAATTTCGTTATATTGGCTCTAGCTATTATAATTAACGAGAAAATCAAATTTAAAATTTTTATAAAATAATTTTTTTTTTTTTGTTTCAAACCACTGTCTGTTACCTACCCCACTGTACAGTTGAAATTTTTAAAAAATGTTCTGCTTAAGGTTTCTCAAGATAATGATTTAATTAAAAAATTCTTTAAATGTTACAAATATCTCTAAAACTGTGTCACTAAACTAAATTTTAATTTCAAGCAAACAAAAGTTGTTTCTAAACCAATTTACACTTATAATTTTTTTATTTTTCAAAAGTCTATTTGCAAAAGAGTCATAAAACTTGAATTATTTCATTTTTTATTTATCGCAATAAAATCTAATAAATTGATCTTTTAATGAATTCATGACAAGTTTTTTTTTTGTAATTTATTCTAAGCCAGTATTTTATGAAAATCATTTAAAAAGTTTATAGAAAAAAAAACAATAATTAATTGAAAAAAATCGATTTCAAAAGAATTACGTCTTTATAAATAAAATTGAAAGCGCGAGAAAAATATGTGAAAAAGTTTATTTGAAACATAATTGAAGTTTTGAAAACAATTTTTTTCTTCAATCGCCACCACAACACACATGTTTGAAGTTCGAAGCAAAAAAATCTATGTAATATGTAACATGTTGGCCAACCAACTAGACAGACAGACGACCAGGCAGATACATACATAGATAAAGAGACAGAATCAGAATCGCCATGAAAAGTGAATGTTTTTTAGTGTTTTCAATCCAACTGTCAGAGCAACTTTATATTTTACTTTTTTTTAACTGCAGAGACAATAAAAATTTAATTTAATGGATCTGTTGTATAAAAGTAATTATGAATTTAAGTTTCTGTTTCAATTTAAGAAATTAATTACTATATAGCTAAACAACCTAACTAACTGCAGGTAGTTATGATGCAGTTTTCAATCAATGCCCAAGATACACAGTGGGCTTGAAATTTTTTCATATAGAAAAATTTTCATATGAAATTTTTTCATAAAGAAAAATTCTCATATGAACTTTTTTCTTAAAGAAAAATTTAACCAACTGTCAGCTGGTAATGAAGACAAAGATTGGTTAAAGTACAAAGTAAATGTAGATTAATAAAGTATAGGAATACAAAAACATAAAGGAAAAAACTATGGTGGATAAGTTCGTCTAACTGAATCGATCATATGGTCATAGGTGAAATTGAAATGAGTGTTAATATAATTCTCGTTTTCAATTTCGCTTAAGAATTCAGTTAAATAGATGATCTTAACTACTGGCATCTAACAGTTGGTGACACAGTGTGCTGATGAAGTCCGTAGCGGGACAGAAAATGCAGCATTCCACACTGCTAAGTGTCACATAGTTTTTTCAGCATTCCTAAAATTTATTCATCTAATTTAAAAATCATAAATTAAAAAAAAAAATTATGACATGAACCTAAGCCCGACTCGAACCCACGACCATCAACATAAATTCTGGTTCAACTAAAATGAATTTCTTTCAATAAAATTTTTTCTTAAAAAAAAATTTATATAGAATTTTTTCTTAAAGAAAAATTTTCATATGAGATTTTTTTTAAAGAAAAATTTTCATATGAAATTTTTCTTTAAGAAAAACTTTCATATAAAAATTGTTCTTAACGTTCTTTACATAAAAAAATTTCATATGAAATTTTTTCATAGAACATTTTTGCATATAAAAAAATTTGCATATGAAATTTTTTCATATAGAAATTTTCATATGATATTTTTTCATGTGAAAATTTTTCTATATAAAAAAAATTCATACCAAAATTTTTCTATATAAAAAAATTTCATACCAAAATTTTTCTATATAAAAAATTTCATATCAAAATTTTTCTACATGAAAAAATTTCATGTGAAAATTTTTCTATATGAAAAAATTTCATATGAAAATTTTTCTATATGAAAAATTATCATATGAAAATTTTTCTATATGAAAATTTATCATATGAAAATTTTTCTATATGAAAAAATTTTATATGAAAATTTTTCTATATGAAAAAATTTCATATGAAAATTTTTCTATATTTCATAAGAACATTTTTCTTTAAGAAAAATTTTCATATGAAATTTTTTCTTAAAGAAAAATTTCATATGAAAATTTTTCTTTAAGAAAAAATTTCATATGAAAATTTTTCTTTAAGAAAAAATTTCATATGAAAATTTTTCTTTAAGAAAAAATTTCATATGAAAATTTTTCTTTAAGAAAAAATTTCATATGAAAATTTTTCTTTAAGAAAAAATTTCATATGAAAATTTTTCTTTAAGAAAAAATTTCATATTAAAATTTTTCTTTAAGAAAAAATTTCATATGAAAATTTTTCTTTAAGAAAAAATTTCATATAAAAATTTTTCTTTAAGAAAAAATTTCATATGAAAATTTTTCTTTAAGAAAAAATTTCATATGAAATTTTTCATATGAAAATTTTTCTTTAAGAAAAAATTTCATATGAAAATTTTTCTTAAAGAAAGATTTTTTTATATGAAAAAATTTCATATGAATATTTTTCTATATGAAAAAATTTCATATGAAAATTTTTCTTTAAGAAAAAATTTCATATGAAAATTTTTCTTTTAGAAAAAATTTCATATGAAATTTTTTTTTAAGAAAAAATTTCATATGAAAATTTTTCTTTAAGAAAAAATTTCATATGAAAATTTTTCTTTAAGAAAAAATTTCATATGAAAATTTTTCTTTAAGAAAAAATTTCATATGAAAATTTTTCTTTAAGAAAAAATTTCATATGAAAATTTTTCTTTAAGAAAAAATTTCATACGAAAATTTTTCTTTAAGATAAAATTTCATATGAAAGTTTTTCTTTAAGAAAAAATTTCATATGAAAATTTTTCTTAAAGAAAGATTTTTTATATGAAAAAATTTCATATGAAAATTTTTCTTTAAGAAAAAATTTCATATGAAAATTTTTCATTAAGAAAAAATTTCATATGAAAATTTTTCTTTAAGAAAAAATTTCATATGAAAATTTTTCTTTAAGAAAAAATTTCATATGAAAATTTTTCTTTAAGAAAAAATTTCATATGAAAATTTTTCTTTAAGAAAAAATTTCATATGAAAATTTTTCTTTAAGAAAAAATTTCATATGAAAATTTTTCTTTAAGAAAAAATTTCATATGAAAATTTTTCTTTAAGAAAAAATTTCATATGAAAATTTTTCTTTAAGAAAAAATTTCATATGAAAATTTTTCTTTAAGAAAAAATTTCATATGAAAATTTTTCTTTAAGAAAAAATTTCATATGAAAATTTTTCTTTAAGAAAAAATTTCATATGAAAATTTTTCTTAAAGAAAGATTTTTTATATGAAAAAATTTCATATGAAAATTTTTCTATATGAAAAAATTTCATATGAAAATTTTTCTATATGAAAAAATTCCATATGAAAATTTTTCTATATGAAAAAATTTCATATGAAAATTTTTCTATATGAAAAAATTTCATATGAAAATTTTTCTATATGAAAAAATTTCATTTGAAAATTTTTCTATATGAAAAAATTTCATATGAAAATTTTTCTATATGAAAAAATTTCATATGAAAATTTTTCTATATGAAAAAATTTCATATGAAAATTTTTCTATATGAAAAAATTTCATATGAAAATTTTTCTATATGAAAAAATTTCATATGAAAATTTTTCTATATGAAAAAATTTCATATGAAAATTTTTCTATATGAAAAAATTTCATATGAAAAAATTTCATATGAAAATTTTTCTATATAAAAAAATTTCATATGAAAATTTACTTATGAAATTTTTTCATATAGGAAAATTTTAATATGAAATTTTTTCATATAGAAAATTTTCATATACAATTTTTTCATATAGAAAAATTTTCATATGAAATTTGTATGTATTTTAGCTAAATTAAAATTCATTGCTAAATGCAAAATATTGACTAGTTTTGAAACATTTTTATGCAAAACCACTGTCTGATGTTGTCAGCCCATATTTTAAGTCAAACATAAAAATTCTCCATCGCATGCAAGTGCATATAATTTGTACAAATTTGAAATATGAACTTTAACTAAAAACGTGAATGTTTTATATTTAATTTTTCATTTTATTTTATGTTAATACAAGATGCAGTTTATATAGTTTTCATTTACTTTGGACGTTTGTATCTACTTGTTGATAGTCATATCAAACAAAAATCTGTTTTTTTTTTGGATTTTATTAAAACAAGGTTTTAATTATAGACCATAAAATAAATTTGTTTTGACACTAGTCGACTATAAAAATACATAGATTTTCATATATAATGCCGACATATCGTGTGATAAAATGCAGAATTGAAATACTTTATTTAGATGTTTCTTCGGTAAACAAATATTTTTGATTGTCCAATTCATCACATATGATGCACAAACAAATATCCAGAATTTAAAGCAGATAAAAAAACTTGTGTTGGGACAGTTAAGGAATAAGTGAAGAGTTTTTGTCAGATACAACCTTTTGCGTTCTAGCGAACGATCTTTATGTGACTGAACTAAATGTATACCTAACATATTTGTTCATGGAATGCCCCTGCTATGTATTTGCCACCTTTATGCAACCTCTTGCAAATGGTTGCATGAATTTGCAAAGTGACGACGTGTTTTTAATTAAATATTTTTTCCTCTTGTTATTCTTTTTTCTACTACGAGCATAAAACCACAATTAAAACCACAACTTCAATGAAAAAGAATTAAAACCGTAAAATTTATATATATATGCCAAAATATGAGATAGTGTTTTTTTTCGGGTTACACAAATATTTGGTTGACAAAAAAAAAAACAATTTCGTGGAATTTCAGAGAAGATTAATGTTTTTGTAACTGGCTGAAATCACAAAGTCTGTGAACAAAAAATTATAGAAATTTTTAAAATGACATTTTGATAAAAATTTTGAAATTTGTTCATTAAGTCCATTAAGGATTACATTTTTTGATATCAAAATTTTCTATAGAAAATTTTTCAATATGAAAAATTTTCTAAAGAAAATCTTTCAATGTGAAAAATTTTCTAAAGAAAATCTTTCAATATGAAAAATTTTCTAAAGAAAATCTTTCAATATGAAAAATTTTCTAAAGAAAATCTTTCAATATGAAAAATTTTCTAAAGAAAATCTTTCAATATGAAAAATTTTCTAAAGAAAATCTTTCAATATGAAAAATTTTTTAAAGAAAATCTTTCAATATGAAAAATTTTCTAAAGAAAATCTTTCAATATGAAAAATTTTCTAAAGAAAATCTTTCAATATGAAAAATTTTCTAAAGAAAATCTTTCAATATGAAAAATTTTCTAAAGAAAATCTTTCAATATGAAAAATTTTCTAAAGAAAATCTTTCAATATGAAAAATTTTCTAAAGAAAATCTTTCAATATGAAAAATTTTCTAAAGAAAATCTTTCAATATGAAAAATTTTCTAAAGAAAATCTTTCAATATGAAAAATTTTCTAAAGAAAATCTTTCAATATGAAAAATTTTCTAAAGAAAATCTTTCAATATGAAAAATTTTCTAAAGAAAATCTTTCAATATGAAAAATTTTCTAAAGAAAATCTTTCAATATGAAAAATTTTCTAAAGAAAATCTTTCAATATGAAAAATTTTCTAAAGAAAATCTTTCAATATGAAAAATTTTCTAAAGAAAATCTTTCAATATGAAAAATTTTCTAAAGAAAATCTTTCAATATGAAAAATTTTCTAAAGAAAATCTTTCAATATGAAAAATTTTCTAAAGAAAATCTTTCAATATGAAAAATTTTCTAAAGAAAATTTTTCAATATAAAAAATTTTCTAAAGAAAATTTTTCAATATGAAACATTTTCTAAAGAAAAACTTTCAATATGAAAAGTTTTCTAAAGAAAATCTTTCAATATAAAACATTTTCTAAAGAAAATCTTTCAATATGAAAAATTTTCTAAAGAAAATCTTTCAATTTTCTAAAGAAAATTTTTCAATATAAAAAATTTTCTAAAGAAAATTTTTCAATATAGAAAATTTTCTAAAGAAAATTTTTCAATATAAAAAATTTTCTAAAGAAAATGTTTTCAATATAGAAAATTTTCTAAAGAAAATTTTTCAATATAAAAAATTTTCTGAAGAAAATTTTTTAATATAAAAAAAATTTCTAAAGCAAATTCTTCAATATAAACAATTTTCTAAAGAAAACTTTTCAATATAAAAAATTTTCAAAAGAAAATGTTTCAATATATAGAAAATTTTTCTATATAAAAAATTTTCTATAGAAAATTTTTCTATACAGAAAATTTTTCAATATAAAAAATATTCTAAAGATTTTTTTTTAATATAAAAAAATTTTCTAAAGAAAATTTTTTTATTAAAAAATTTTCAAAAGAAAATTTTTCAATATAAAAAATTTTCTAAAGAAAATTTTTCAATATAAAAAATTTTCTAAAGAAAATTTTTCTATACAAAAAATTTTCTATAGAAAATTTTTTATATTGTCATTTTTTGTATAGAAAAATTTTCTATAGAAAATTCTTCTATAGAAAATATTTCTATACAAAAAATTTTCTATACAAAATTTTGCATTATAAACAATTTTTGACATTCAAAAATTTTTTGTTATAAAATTTTTTCGTGAAGATATTTCATCGTTTTAATTTAAATGACTTTTGTCACTTTTATTGTTGCAAAATAGCATTTCATCACGCTTTAATCCATCATTTACCTTTAAATGGACAATTGTAAGGTTTTATTGTCAAAAGAAATCTGCGACTTAAGTTCTCAGGTCATTGTCATTTGTCGTGATAAAAGTTCATTGGTCAAAAAGTGAGAAAAGCTTTTCATAAATTTTTTATAAATGATTGCGGGTAATGAGTCTTATATATTTACACCCCAAATTACTTTGTTAGTTTTTACAGAATTTTTGTTCACACAATTCCATGGTCATAAATTCTTCTCTAGTATAATTAATTGTCTTATTAAATGACCATTAATTAACGAAAAAAACATTGTATTTTCAAGAAAATGCTTAAAATGTTTATTTAAAATTTTCGAAAAAAAAATATTTACTACCATTTGTGCTCAAAACACAATTATACTTATTATTCTTAAAAAATATTAGCTTAAAAGAAAAAACTGAAATACCTACCTGAATAGAAGATGAAAATGACCGCAAGCCTACATTAGAAAAAAGGCGTTAATAACCCATCAACCTACAATTATGATTTAGAAATTTCACACATTGAGAAAAACAGTCACACCGACAAACAAAGCAATACAAATAGTGGAAATATGGAATAAGAAAAATTACATTTAGAAATATAATAAAAAATACTAGAATATAAGAATACTAGAAAACACTATTTTAATAGCAATGTTTTCAAAACCTTCTTTTAGTTTTCAAAAAATTTCCTATTTTTATAGGAAATTTTTCAAAAATTTCCTATTTTTATAGGAAATTTTTCAAAAATTTCCTATTTTTATAGGAAATTTTTCAAAAATTTCCTATTTTTATAGGAAATTTTTCAAAAATTTCCTATTTTTATAGGAAATTTTTCAAAAATTTCCTATTTTTATAGGAAATTTTTCAAAAATTTCCTATTTTTATAGGAAATTTTTCAAAAATTTCCTATTTTTATAGGAAATTTTTCAAAAATTTCCTATTTTTATAGGAAATTTTTCAAAAATTTCCTATTTTTATAGGAAATTTTTTAAAAATTTCCTATTTTTATAGGAAATTTTTCAAAAATTTCCTATTTTTATAGGAAATTTTTCAAAAATTTCCTATTTTTATAGGAAATTTTTCAAAAATTTTCGTATTTTTATAGGAAATTTTTCAAAAATTTTCGTATTTTTATAGGAAATTTTTCAAAAATTTTCGTATATTTATAGGAAATTTTTCAAAAATTTTCGTATTTTTATAGGAAATTTTTCAAAAATTTTCGTATTTTTATAGGAAATTTTTCAAAAATTTCCTATTTTTATAGGAAATTTTTCAAAAATTTCCTATTTTTATAGGAAATTTTTCAAAAATTTCCTATTTTTATAGGAAATTTTTCAAAAATTTCCTATTTTTATAGGAAATTTTTCAAAAATTTCCTATTTTTATAGGAAATTTTTCAAAAATTTCCTATTTTTATAGGAAATTTTTCAAAAATTTCCTATTTTTATAGGAAATTTTTCAAAAATTTCCTATTTTTATAGGAAATTTTTCAAAAATTTCCTATTTTTATAGGAAATTTTTCAAAAATTTCCTATTTTTATAGGAAATTTTTCAAAAATTTCCTATTTTTATAGGAAATTTTTCAAAAATTTCCTATTTTTATAGGAAATTTTTCAAAAATTTCCTATTTTTATAGGAAATTTTTCAAAAATTTCCTATTTTTATAGGAAATTTTTCAAAAATTTCCTATTTTTATAGGAAATTTTTCAAAAATTTCCTATCTTTATAGGAAAATTTTCAAAAATTTCCTATTTTTATAGGAAATTTTTCAAAAATTTCCTATTTTTATAGGAAATTTTTCAAAAATTTCCTATTTTTATAGGAAATTTTTCAAAAATTTCCTATTTTTATAGGAAATTTTTCAAAAATTTCCTATTTTTATAGGAAATTTTTCAAAAATTTCCTATTTTTATAGGAAATTTTTCAAAAATTTCCTATTTTTATAGGAAATTTTTCAAAAATTTCCTATTTTTATAGGAAATTTTTCAAAAATTTCCTATTTTTATAGGAAATTTTTCAAAAATTTCCTATTTTTATAGGAAATTTTTCAAAAATTTCCTATTTTTATAGGAAATTTTTCAAAAATTTCCTATTTTTATAGGAAATTTTTCAAAAATTTCCTATTTTTATAGGAAATTTTTCAAAAATTTCCTATTTTTATAGGAAATTTTTCAAAAATTTCCTATTTTTATAGGAAATTTTTCAAAAATTTCCTATTTTTATAGGAAATTTTTCAAAAATTTCCTATTTTTATAGGAAATTTTTCAAAAATTTCCTATTTTTATAGGAAATTTTTCAAAAATTTCCTATTTTTATAGGAAATTTTTCAAAAATTTCCCTTTTTTATTGGAAATTTTTCAAAAATTTCTCTTTTTTATTGGAAATTTTTCAAAAATTTCCCTTTTTTATTGGAAATTTTTCAAAAATTTCCCTTTTTTATTGGAAATTTTTCAAAAATTTCCCTTTTTTATTGGAAATTTTTCAAAAATTGGAATTTTTTTTAAAAATTTCCTATTTTTATTGGAAATTTTTCAAAAATTTCCTATTTTTATTGAAAATTTTTTCAAAAATTTCCTAGTTTTATTGGAAATTTTTTTAAAAATTCTCTATTTTTATAGGAAATTTTTCAAAAATTTCCTATTTTTATAGGAAATTTTTCAAAAATAGGAAATTTTTCAAAACTTTCCTATTTTTATAGGAAATTTTTCAAAAATTTCCTATTTTTATAGGAAATTTTTCAAAAATTTCTCCTAATAAACCTTAACATAACTAATTTAACATTTGACTTAATCGCCAGTAATTTGTTATAAACATTTAAACCAAAGCAACAAATAAACTACGATTAAACAAAATGTAAACAAACAGTGGGAAAAAAACACATTTATTATGGACTCAAGTATTTTACCTATAAAAATCTGACATACTGTATGATGACCTAAAACTTTTTCTTTTTTTTTTAACGTCATTTTTTAATCTTGATGATTTTATTCTTTTATTATTGAGGCTTTAGCATCAACCTACAGAATATCGAAAAAACAAAAAATAAAAATGTAAAAAATGAGTGAAACATACGGAAACGAGTACACAAATCATGGACTCATATAAAAAAGTAAACATAATTTTTTCAACTTTTTCCACATTACAAATGATTAATGGGCCTAAAAGGCCAGTAAGCACCAGAAAATTTTGTAATCCAAGTGATGCCATAAAAAAGAAGCAGTGGAAGTTCTTAATGGGCAAAGGTATGTTTGTATGAGCAAATGTATGTTTATGTAGAAAGCCCATCCATTCACTCATATGGGTACATAATAAACCTTTTTGTTTTAATGTAAAAGGCCGGATAAATATGTTAATTAGAGGTTAAAATAATTATGACCAAATAATTGCCGATTAATAAACATTAAGACAGAAAAAACTTTTGAAACATAATGAAAAGTGATATTTTAATGATATAACAAAGTGTTAATTGTAAAACATTTACAACACAAATATATAATTTTCCAGATGTTTCACAATTTATTTTGTTGAATGTGCACAACTAAGAAGAATTAGGGAAAATATGTCCATCAAAATGCTCATTATTTTTTTAGAAAATTAAAAAAAAAATAATTTTCACAGGAAATTTTCGTCAAGTTCAAACAATTTTTGAAAATGTCTTATTTTTTAAGCAAAATTGTTTCTATAAATAAATTCTGAATAATTTCTTATAAAAATAGGAAATTTTTGAAAAATTTCTTATAAAAATAGGAAATTTTTGAAAAATGTTCCTATAAAAGTACGAAATTTTTGAAAAATATTCCTATAAAAATAGGAAATTTTTGAAAAATATTCCTATAAAAATAGGAAATTTTTGAAAAATTTCCTATAAAAATAGGAAATTTTTGAAAAATTTCCTATAAAAATAGGAAATTTTTGAAAAATTTCCTATAAAAATAGGAAATTTTTGAAAAATTTCCTATAAAAATAGGAAATTTTTGAAAAATATTCCTACAAAAATAGGAAATTTTTGAAAAATGTTCCTATAAAAATACGAAATTTTTGAAAAATGTTCCTATAAAAATAGGAAATTTTTGAAAAATGTTCCTATAAAAATAGGAAATTTTTGAAAAATGTTCCTATAAAAATAGTAAATTTTTGAAAAATGTTCTTATAAAAATAGGAAATTTTTGAAAAATGTTCCTATAAAAATAGGAAATTTTTGAAAAATGTTCCTATAAAAATAGGAAATTTTTGAAAAATGTTCCTATAAAAATAGGAAATTTTTGAAAAATGTTCCTATAAAAATAGGAAATTTTTGAAAAATGTTCCTATAAAAATTGGAAATTTTTGAAAAATGTTCCTATAAAAATAGGAAATTTTTGAAAAATGTTCCTATAAAAATTGGAAATTTTTGAAAAATGTTCCTATAAAAATAGGAAATTTTTGAAAAATTTCCTATAAAAATAGGAAATTTTTGAAAAATTTCCTATAAAAATAGGAAAATTTTGAAAAATTTCCTATAAAAATAGGAAGTTTTTGAAAAATTTCCTATAAAAATAGGAAATTTTTGAAAAATGTTCCTATAAAAATAGGAAATTTTTGAAAAATGTTCCTATAAAAATAGGAAATTTTTGAAAAATGTTCCTATAAAAATAGGAAATTTTTGAAAAATGTTCCTATAAAAATAGGAAATTTTTGAAAAATGTTCCTATAAAAATAGGAAATTTTTGAAAAATGTTCCTATAAAAATAGGAAATTTTTGAAAAATGTTCCTATAAAAATAGGAAATTTTTGAAAAATGTTCCTATAAAAATAGGAAATTTTTGAAAAATGTTCCTATAAAAATAGGAAATTTTTGAAAAATGTTCCTATAAAAATAGGAAATTTTTGAAAAATGTTCCTATAAAAATAGGAAATTTTTGAAAAATGTTCCTATAAAAATAGGAAATTTTTGAAAAATGTTCCTATAAAAATAGGAAATTTTTGAAAAATGTTCCTATAAAAATAGGAAATTTTTGAAAAATGTTCCTATAAAAATAGGAAATTTTTGAAAAATGTTCCTATAAAAATAGGAAATTTTTGAAAAATGTTCCTATAAAAATAGGAAATTTTTGAAAAATGTTCCTATAAAAATAGGAAATTTTTGAAAAATGTTCCTATAAAAATAGGAAATTTTTGAAAAATGTTCCTATAAAAATAGGAAATTTTTGAAAAATGTTCCTATAAAAATAGGAAATTTTTGAAAAATGTTCCTATAAAAATAGGAAATTTTTGAAAAATGTTCCTATAAAAATAGGAAATTTTTGAAAAATGTTCCTATAAAAATAGGAAATTTTTGAAAAATTTCCTATAAAAATAGGAAATTTTTGAAAAATTTCCTATAAAAATAGGAAATTTTTGAAAAATTTCCTATAAAAATAGGAAATTTTTGAAAAATTTCCTATAAAAATAGGAAATTTTTGAAAAATTTCCTATAAAAATAGGAAATTTTTGAAAAATTTCCTATAAAAATAGGAAATTTTTGAAAAATTTCCTATAAAAATAGGAAATTTTTGAAAAATTTCCTATAAAAATAGGAAATTTTTGAAAAATTTCCTATAAAAATAGGAAATTTTTGAAAAATTTCCTATAAAAATAGGAAATTTTTGAAAAATTTCCTATAAAAATAGGAAATTTTTGAAAAATTTCCTATAAAAATAGGAAATTTTTGAAAAATTTCCTATAAAAATAGGAAATTTTTGAAAAATTTCCTATAAAAATAGGAAATTTTTGAAAAATTTCCTATAAAAATAGGAAATTTTTGAAAAATTTCCTATAAAAATAGGAAATTTTTGAAAAATTTCCTATAAAAATAGGAAATTTTTGAAAAATTTCCTATAAAAATAGGAAATTTTTGAAAAATTTCCTATAAAAATAGGAAATTTTTGAAAAATTTCCTATAAAAATAGGAAATTTTTGAAAAATTTCCTATAAAAATAGGAAATTTTTGAAAAATTTCCTATAAAAATAGGAAATTTTTGAAAAATTTCCTATAAAAATAGGAAATTTTTGAAAAATTTCCTATAAAAATAGGAAATTTTTGAAAAATTTCCTATAAAAATAGGAAATTTTTGAAAAATTTCCTATAAAAATAGGAAATTTTTGAAAAATTTCCTATAAAAATAGGAAATTTTTGAAAAATTTCCTATAAAAATAGGAAATTTTTGAAAAATTTCCTATAAAAATAGGAAATTTTTGAAAAATTTCCTATAAAAATAGGAAATTTTTGAAAAATTTCCTATAAAAATAGGAAATTTTTGAAAAATTTCCTATAAAAATAGGAAATTTTTGAAAAATTTCCTATAAAAATAGGAAATTTTTGAAAAATTTCCTATAAAAATAGGAAATTTTTGAAAAATTTCCTATAAAAATAGGAAATTTTTGAAAAATTTCCTATAAAAATAGGAAATTTTTGAAAAATTTCCTATAAAAATAGGAAATTTTTGAAAAATTTCCTATAAAAATAGGAAATTTTTGAAAAATTTCCTATAAAAATAGGAAATTTTTGAAAAATTTCCTATAAAAATAGGAAATTTTTGAAAAATTTCCTATAAAAATAGGAAATTTTTGAAAAATTTCCTATAAAAATAGGAAATTTTTGAAAAATTTCCTATAAAAATAGGAAATTTTTGAAAAATTTCCTATAAAAATAGGAAATTTTTGAAAAATTTCCTATAAAAATAGGAAATTTTTGAAAAATTTCCTATAAAAATAGGAAATTTTTGAAAAATTTCCTATAAAAATAGGAAATTTTTGAAAAATTTCCTATAAAAATAGGAAATTTTTGAAAAATTTCCTATAAAAATAGGAAATTTTTGAAAAATTTCCTATAAAAATAGGAAATTTTTGAAAAATTTCCTATAAAAATAGGAAATTTTTGAAAAATTTCCTATAAAAATAGGAAATTTTTGAAAAATTTCCTATAAAAATAGGAAATTTTTGAAAAATTTCCTATAAAAATAGGAAATTTTTGAAAAATTTCCTATAAAAATAGGAAATTTTTGAAAAATTTCCTATAAAAATAGGAAATTTTTGAAAAATTTCCTATAAAAATAGGAAATTTTTGAAAAATTTCCTATAAAAATAGGAAATTTTTGAAAAATTTCCTATAAAAATAGGAAATTTTTGAAAAATTTCCTATAAAAATAGGAAATTTTTGAAAAATTTCCTATAAAAATAGGAAATTTTTGAAAAATTTCCTATAAAAATAGGAAATTTTTGAAAAATTTCCTATAAAAATAGGAAATTTTTGAAAAATTTCCTATAAAAATAGGAAATTTTTGAAAAATTTCCTATAAAAATAGGAAATTTTTGAAAAATTTCCTATAAAAATAGGAAATTTTTGAAAAATTTCCTATAAAAATAGGAAATTTTTGAAAAATTTCCTATAAAAATAGGAAATTTTTGAAAAATTTCCTATAAAAATAGGAAATTTTTGAAAAATTTCCTATAAAAATAGGAAATTTTTGAAAAATTTCCTATAAAAATAGGAAATTTTTGAAAAATTTCCTAGAAAAATAGGAAATTTTTGAAAAATTTCCTAGAAAAATAGGAAATTTTTGAAAAATTTCCTAGAAAAATAGGAAATTTTTGAAAAATTTCCTAGAAAAATAGGAAATTTTTGAAAAATTTCCTATAAAAATAGGAAATTTTTGAAAAATTTCCTATAAAAATAGGAAATTTTTGAAAAATTTCCTATAAAAATAGGAAATTTTTGAAAAATTTCCTATAAAAATAGGAAATTTTTGAAAAATTTCCTATAAAAATAGGAAATTTTTGAAAAATTTCCTATAAAAATAGGAAATTTTTGAAAAATTTCCTATAAAAATAGGAAATTTTTGAAAAATTTCCTATAAAAATAGGAAATTTTTGAAAAATTTCCTATAAAAATAGGAAATTTTTGAAAAATTTCCTATAAAAATAGGAAATTTTTGAAAAATTTCCTATAAAAATAGGAAATTTTTGAAAAATTTCCTATAAAAATAGGAAATTTTTGAAAAATTTCCTATAAAAATAGGAAATTTTTGAAAAATTTCCTATAAAAATAGGAAATTTTTGAAAAATTTTCTATAAAAATAGGAAATTTTTGAAAAATTTCCTATAAAAATAGGAAATTTTTGAAAAATTTCCTATAAAAATAGGAAATTTTTGAAAAATTTCCTATAAAAATAGGAAATTTTTGAAAAATTTCCTATCAAAATAGGAAATTTTTGAAAAATTTCCTATAAAAATAGGAAATTTTTGAAAAATTTCCTATAAAAATAGGAAATTTTTGAAAAATTTCCTATAAAAATAGGAAATTTTTGAAAAATTTCCTAAAAAAATAGGAAATTTTTGAAAAATTTCCTATAAAAATAGGAAATTTTTGAAAAATTTCCTATAAAAATAGGAAATTTTTGAAAAATTTCCTATAAAAATAGGAAATTTTTGAAAAATTTCCTATAAAAATAGGAAATTTTTGAAAAATTTCCTATAAAAATAGGAAATTTTTGAAAAATTTCCTATAAAAATAGGAAATTTTTGAAAAATTTCCTATAAAAATAGGAAATTTTTGAAAAATTTCCTATAAAAATAGGAAATTTTTGAAAAATTTCCTATAAAAATAGGAAATTTTTGAAAAATTTCCTATAAAAATAGGAAATTTTTGAAAAATTTCCTATAAAAATAGGAAATTTTTGAAAAATTTCCTATAAAAATAGGAAATTTTTGAAAAATTTCCTATAAAAATAGGAAATTTTTGAAAAATTTCCTATAAAAATAGGAAATTTTTGAAAAATTTCCTGTAAAAATAGGAAATTTTTGAAAAATTTCCTATAAAAATAGGAAATTTTTGAAAAATTTCCTATAAAAATAGGAAATTTTTGAAAAATTTCCTATAAAAATAGGAAATTTTTGAAAAATTTCGTATAAAAATAGGAAATTTTTGAAAAATTTCGTATAAAAATAGGAAATTTTTGAAAAATTTCCTATAAAAATAGGAAATTTTTGAAAAATTTCCTATAAAAATAGTAAATTTTTTAAAAATTTCCTATAAAAATAGGAAATTTTTGAAAAATTTCCTATAAAAATATTAAATGTTTATAGAAATCTATTTTATAGGAAATTTTTCAAAACTCTGCTGTTTTTATAGGAAATTTTTCAGAAATTTCCTATTTTTCAAAAATTGTTTATCTTTGTAGGAAATTTTTACAAAATTTTCTATTTTTATAGGAAATTTTACAAAAAATTTTTCAAAAATTTCTTAATTAAAAAAACTATTATTTTTTATTATTTCGATTGAAAAATTTGTAAAAATTTCTTATTTTGAGTCGAAATTTTTAAAATGTTTCTATTAAAAAGAAATTTATATCTAAAATTTTCTATACAAAAATTGTATATCTAAAATTTTCTATACTAAGAGTTTTATATCAAAAATGTTTCTATATGAAAATTTTTATTTCGAATATTTTTACATACGAAAAATTTTATATCAAAAATTTTTACATACGAAAAATTTTGTATCGAAAATTTTTCTATACAAAAAATATTATATCAAATATTTTTCAAAAGAATAATTGAATATTTTCTATATGAAAAATTTTTAATATGAACAATTTTTTATCGAAAATTTTTCTATTTCACCAATTCTTTATCGAATATTTTTCTATACTAAAAATTTTGTATCAAAAATTTTTTATTGAAAAATGTTCTATACGAATAAGTTTAATATCGACAATTTTCTATGCGAAAAATTTTATATCAAAAATGTTAATATAAATACGAAAAATTTGATATCGAAAATTTTTCTATACTAAAAATTGTATATTATCCAGGCCCTATGCTCCACTGGGAGTCAAGGATAACAGAAGAAAAATCTTATATTGAAAAATTTTTGAATACGAAAATATTTCAAGTCGAAAAATTTTATATCAAAAACTTTTCTAGACAAAATATTTTATAACGAAAATTTTTCTATATAAGAAAAATTTTATATATATAATTTTTCTATAGAAAAAAAAATTTATATTGAAAGTTTTTGTATACAAAAAATTTTTAAACAAAAAAAATTTTATAACGAAAATTTTTCTATACGAAAATTTGATTATCGAAAATTTTTCTATACAAAAAATTTATATTGAAGATTTTTCTATACAAAAAATTTTATATTGAAAATTTTACATCGAAAATTTTTCTATATGAAAAATTCTATATCAAAAGTTTTCTTTATACGAAAATTTTTATATCGAAAATTTTTCTGGACAAAGAAAATATTATATCGAATATTTTTCTATACGAATTATTTAATATCGAATATTTTTCTATAAAAAAGTTTATATCGAAAATCTAACTCTTTCTATACAAAAGATTTAGTTTCGAAAATCACAAAATATTAAATTTAATTTTGTGCCATTTAAATCACTTTTATCATATAAAAGAATATGTTTGTCTATTTAACAAAATAAAATAAATATTTATGTACGAGTATGTATGTACGTGATTATAAATTCTATAATTAACTTTATTTTTTCGATTTCAGTTACCACTTAATGCAGCGGAATGCATAATTTGTATAAAAAGTGTCAATAATTAATTAATATGAAAATAAAAAAAAATGTTATCACGATCTTTTTTTTTTGCATTAATTAATTATAAATGTTTTTAATTGAAGGAGTTTTTATTTTAATGACAAACAAATTAATTAACTTATTGATAACAAATAACCGCAGATACATAAATAGTCGTTATTTGTTATGTGGAAATTATGGTTTAAAATTTATTAATGAATTATGGATCTATAAAAATATAAAATCGATTCTTGATAAATTGAGTTAGCTCTGATACGTTTCGAAAGGAAACGCTATAATTTGAGAGAATTGACGATGCTACACCGATTGTGTAATGAATCCGTGTATGGGAATCTCGATTGTATAGTCAACGGGTGTAGCTACCAGTTTTACAACCTTCTATCTACTCGGGATAGTGCTGCCAAGCCCCCGCCTTAATTTCCTTTATACGGATATGATGGACTGTATAGCTTTGTACTGATCTATTAATTTATTTCTTTATTATGGGTTGGGGGGAGACTTTGAATTCACACTTTAATCATCAGTCGTTTTAGTATCTATGATTGAAACTTTTTCATTATTATAAAACTTTCCTACGTATATTTTAAAAGCTGCGAATGGGTTAATTTTTTGCCAGTATTATTATAAGTGCGCCTTAAGATATACTACACTTAAGGAGAACTGAACATTTTAACAGTGATGGGATTTTTTATTCCGACCGAAAATGAATTGGGAAGGTACAAAAACGTTCCAAAAGAAAATGATTATGAAAAATATACAAAAATACAAAATTTTCATTAAAAATCGATTTCAAAAATGTTTATATAAGTGTTTTCAACGAAGATTTCAGATTTATTTTGTCTCGCAAATTAGACAAACGAGTTATGCGTAGTTTCGATCTGTTTAGAATTAGGAAACTTTTTCTGATAACCAATTATAAAAACGAGTCAATGGCATGCCCGCGACATATTCAAAATTTTTAATTTTATAGCAAAATATTCCGGCAGAGCTGCTTTGCATTCTTTTGGTCCGTTCTGCAGTTGAAAGTAATAACGGACCATGGATCTATACTGTGTGCCAGAACCGCTTGCACTTATGGAAACCCAGCTATTGTGCAAAGCTTGTTTGGGCTGGTGTCACCTTAAAAACTGTTCAGATCTTCAGCATGGCAGGGAGTGGTCGGAGAGTTTCGTTGCGCCGTCATCATCTTCGTCGTTTGATTACGCAACTTCTCTACCGTCCATCCAGCAATCGCAATAACCATGACAGCATCACCATCGCCGATACCACCCTCGTTTGCAGTCCGAGTTCCTTCGGTAATAATAATTTTGCACTTGAACTGCAATGGCTTCCGATTTATGCATCATGGTCGCAGCGGTCCAGAAGACAATAACAGCATTTATCATCCACAACTCAGTGCGGTATAGAGTTCTATCAACTGATCTAGACAATAGAGACCAATGCCTTGAGGTACAAGGTATTGCTATCAGATCAAGGGACACGGAGTTAGAGCTCTATAATGTCTACATTCTACCTATAACCTGCTGTTCAACTGATTACCGTCCTGATATCAGAACCCTTTTAAAAGGAGAAACAAGGCTGGTTCTGGGGGACTTTAACGCATAATGATCTTTGGCACTCATTTCTTGGGAAAGACCAAAGAGGTGCGTAACATGGCGAGCAGTTGTATTTCTAGCTTCAGACCACCTGCCCATAATACGAAGGGAGCAGCCCAACGACTTTATCGACTCAGAAGTTGCAAAGACCACTCCTACAGCTAAGCCTTCTAAGGATTTTAGCCCTGACGGAATTTCCATGCTGATGTCGTGTTCTGGAAAGGTGTCTTAAATCTGTCTATGGCTAGCCTCATTATAGCACGATGTCTAGAAAGTGGGTAGAGTAATCCCAATCCTTAAACCTGAAAACACCGCGAATGAGGGATCATCCCCAGCTGGCCAGCCAACTACCAGCAGCTCGCCACCAGCATGTATTCCGCAAAATGCACAGCACCACCACAGCATTAACAGCCATTACCACTCAGATCACACAAGGCTTAAACCAGTAGAGGCTTTGTAAAAGAACGTTCCTTTTAGCGCTTGACTTGTCAAAAGCCTTTGACACGGTAGTTCCTTTTGGGATGTCATTGGAGAAATCATCCAAACTTTAACATCACATAGTTGGCATCTTCTCCAAGGCATCTCAGAAAATTTCTTCGAGAATTTGAGCATAGCATACGAAGATACGTACTTGATGCTTTAGATCATACCTCGTACATATCAGCATTAAACAACATTCATATATACAAAATCGGTTCAAATTTAGTTAGAGCTTCTATATAACCCCGCCCCGGGAAACACATTAATGCTGATAAATTGAATACAATTGTAATAGCTATGACGATTTTATTTAAAATAGGGAAGTTTTATGTAATTTTTGATCAAATTTTATAGGAATCAGTCCATATTTGACTATAGCTTTCATATAAAAAACACTCCCGGAAACCAAAAATTATAGAAAAGGCCAGTTAAAAGCTATTAAATTAGAAACTATGACAGCTATGGCCACTTAATGGCAAGAATAAGCTCTATAGTACCTGGTTGACCGAGCCTTGCTCGGAGCTTTATGATAAGCATTACAAGACATTACACAAATATTGAGTTAATTTACGACAGCTTACGATTTAATTAATTTTGAAAGTTTTCAGTGGCGCCACCTGTCGAAATTTGTTCATACCAACTAAAAAACCTTCGTCGGCTCATGTACAACAACTTTGCTAAAGATCATAGCATGATCAAATACACAGTTTACGATTTAACTCACTTTGAGCAATTTTCAGCAGCGCCACCTGTCGGAAATTGTTCACACCAACTAAGAAACCTCCGTCGGCTCATGCAATACAACTTTGCTAAAGATCATAGCATGATCAAATGCACAGTTTACGATTTAATTAATTTTTAGTAATTTTCAGTTCATAGTTTACTATTCTATAAAGAACATGCATACAAACAAACATTCATTTGTTTAAAAGTCTTAACATTACTACATTTTTCCCCTTTTTATCCCCTAATTTCAAAAATGTTCCATATTTGGCACTTCTTTGGCACCAATTGAATTCGGTACATTTTATTAAAACGCAGTTAATATAATGTTCATATTCATATTACTTTTTGAGATGTTAAGTTTTCATTTTATCACTTTTTTACCCATTTTGGCACCAAAATCAAAAAAGTACCAAACATGTATTCAATATATCTTTCACATCTATTGATTGCAGTGCAAAGTTTCGTTCTATATTCTTTGGTTTTAAAAATAAGAGTGGATTAAAAAAGTACCAAAAAACTATCTTCACCCTTATTTACCCCTTTCGGGCATAGTTTCAAAAAAGTACCAAACACCTGTCTGCTTATTTTCAAAGTTGTTCAAACCGTAATTTTCATTTTGTTTCTGTACCTATTACTTTAGGATTTTTTTCCCCAGCGATAAATCTTCCAAAAGTCCCTTCATATTCAATCTATAGGGCAAAAAAGGTACCCAGTTTCTAAATTTTGTCGAAATCGTTAGATCCGATTTCGAGATAGCAATTATATATATATATATATATATATATATATATATATATATATATATATATATATATATAGATATATGTATATATACATACAATTATTGCTCGTTTAAAGATATAAGATATATACAATCGGTCAACATTTGGCTATAATTCTTATATATATATATAACATCCCCTTTTTATATTTTCAATCATTATATTAAGATTTCACCTATGAAATTAGATAGGTATTAATGAATGTTCAGCCCAGACTTTATATACGATGGATGTATTAGGAAATCCCAACGAAATATATAGACCTGCCGTATTACTAGTAACTTATTTAGCCCTACTAAAGTATTTAACAGCTTATTAATGTAAAACTATGCCCGGTTATGAGACCGAATTTTGATCAAAGTAAACTGGGGAAACCACTAGGATATTTTAAAATGTTGAACTATAAAGCTCTTTTGCCCACGGTTGTCTTCGAGCCTAATTGGAGACTCATATGCAGCTGGAGACTCATTAACAACCATCCACAGGCAGTAGTTTTTTTCCTTAGAAAAATCTAAATTTTTTAAATACGTGTCAAGAGGTTTTTGGTCATTGGACTAAAGGTAGAAGGCCAATGCAAGCGGCTGCGGGCGGCAATCAGCTGTTTTTTGATTTGTCAAATTTGAAGCGGCAATGAAAAAAAGTAGAACTTTGTTCTACTTTTCCGCGCCGTAGATTTTTCAGTGCTGCCAGATTTAATTATGTCCTACTCAAATATATTTTTATATGAATATTTTTGTAAACAAACGCACATTTTATGAACTGGCAATACTAAGACCGCCCACAGCCGCATGCCGTGTGTCTTGGCCTTGTACCTTAAAAAGTTATAATAATTATAATATTTTTTAACTTAAGCTAAAAAATTAACTCTAATTAAATCAAATAAAACATATTTTCTTTATAATTATTGTCTTTTATTGAAAATAGCTAATAACAAATAAATATTTATTTATTGTTTTATAATTTAATTATATTTTTGTTTTTTTGTTTCTAAATCAATGAATGAGTTTTTAGTAAATAAATTAAATGCTACAACAATAATAACTTTGATAAAAAACCAACATTAAGCGACTTAAATTTAAAATGTGAGTTTACTAATTTTAAATTGAATAAAAAATGTAGTAATGATTCATTCGTTAGTTATTGTTTGTTTTGTATAAATTTATGTTTATTTATTTTTTTAAAATTCAATCAATTATGTGTACAAATATAAACATAACGAAAATTTTATACAATTAACATTTTCTTGTGTTTTTTTTTTGTCATAACTGTGGCTTAATTGTGTTCAAATACAATAAATTTTTCTTTTGGCTTTTGTGGTTTTCTTGTTTAATAATTGTAGAAATGCTCTGAATAATACAATTTATAGTTATTATTTTTTCTTTTTGTTTATTTTAAATATTTAGTTTTGGCTCCTTTTGGTTTTAAATATCTGCTAAATTGGCTTCTTTTTAAATAAATTCAGTTGTTGGCTTTATTTTATTACGTTTATTTCCTAAGTTCTTGCTGAGTTTCAGTGGGTTTTGGTATTAACTTTTTTTCTTTGTTATTAGGTTTTTTTCCTTTTTAGTAAATAGCTAATAAATTTTAATTAATATTTAGCTTTTATATAAGTAGAATTTCTAAAACAAAATGAAACCATTTTCTATTACTAAGTGCTCTTTTTCCCTCGTTGGCTTTTTTATGCTTTTGGACTAAACTTAACAAAATTAATTTTGAATTTTTGATTTCTTTAATTAAAACTTAAAGTTGGCTTCCTACGCGATTGACAGCAGCGTTTATGGCTTCAGCAATATAGTTAACGTTGTTCTCGTTGAGACCACACATATTGATGCGACCAGTCTTCAAAAGGTAAATATGATATTCATCAATCAAAATACGCACTTGTTTTTCTGTAAGAAGGAAAAAGAAGTATTATAATATTTGGCTTAATTAATTTTGATTTATGAAGTTTTTGGTATGACTTGTTAGTTATCTAAGGAAACTTTAGTCTATTGAATCAAAAAGCTATATTAGTTTTTTCGAGATAACTCTTGTTTTTGAGATTTACCATTTTAAAAAAAAATTTCAATGTATTTTCTTCTTTTCTAAAAATTTTCAATAAAATTTCTGTTAATTTCTATGGAATTATTTTCTGAGTATTTTCGATTAAAAAACTTTCTATAGAAAATCTTTCAATAGAATATTTCTCTAAAAGAAAACAATAAAAATTTATGACATCGAAACTTTTTCCATAAAATTTATCCATAACAAATTTAAATATTGAAATTTTCTTATAATTTTCTAAATATTGAGATTTTAATGAAAAATGTCTCCATAGGAAACCATTAAATTAAATATTTTTCTAAAAGAAAACAATTAAAATTTTCGATATTAAAAATTTCTTATATAAAAAAATTTTAGATATTAAAAATTTCTTATATAAAAAAATTTTAGATATTAAAAATTTCTTATATAAAAAATTTTCGATATAGAAATTTTTCCTATATAAAAGTTTTCCATAGTGAAATTTTTCTAGAAAAAAATTTTAAATATTAAAATTTTCTTATAAGAAATTTTTTCTATTTTAATAATAAATATTTTGTTATAGAAAAATTTTCTAACAAAAATTTTCTAATAAAAAAATTTTTTCTATTTTAATAATAAATATTTTGTTATAGAAAAATTTTCTAACAAAAATTTTCTAATAAAAAAATTTCTATATTGGAAATTTTACTATAGAAAAATTTTAAATATTAAAATTTTTCCTACAGAAAAATTTTCGATATTGAAATTTTTCTCATAAAAATATTTTCGATATTGCAATTTTTTCTTTAGAAAGAAATTTATCCATACAAACATTTTAAATATTGAAATTTTATTATAACATTTTTTTTCAGTTTTTGATATTGAAATTTCCCTATAAACAAATTTTTTCGACAATATAGAAAAATTTCAATATTGAAAATTTTTATGCGGATTAATTTTAATATCGACCATTTTTTTATAGAAAAATTTCAATATCGACAATTTTTCTACACAAAAATTTTAATATCGATATTTTTTTATTTATTAATGTAATAGACCAACACTTTTAGATAGATCGTAAACATCGCATTATTACCTATTTTACAAACACAATCATTACGAATTAAGTGCGAATAATTTTACTTTTTGAATAATATACATTCCAAAAATTTTTTAATTAGGTATGTGATGGACATTTTTCGTTTTCAAATCGATCGATTTCAGACATATTTTTTTAGCTAATTTTCGGTTATTTCCCCCAAAAAATGAAAATTTTGGCTTTAATCCTTTTGACTGATATTTTATCTTTCATTTGGTTTGAAATTTTTTTGAAAATAACCGAAAATTATCTCAAAAATATATCTGAAATCGATCGATTTGAAAACGAAAAATGTCCATCACATACCTAATTAAAAAATTTTTGGAATGTATATTATTCAAAAAGTAAAATTATTCGCACTTAATTCGTAATGATTGTGTTTGTAAAATAGGTAATAATGCGATGTTTACGATCTATCTAAAAGTGTTGGTCTATTACATTAATAAATAAAAATTTATCTAATAGAAAAATATTTAATTTATCTTATAGAAAAATATTTGATTTAAATATTTCCTATAAAAAAAAATCTTTCGATTGAAATTTTCCCTATAGAAAATATACAATTGATATTTAAAAAAATTTTCGATTAAATTTTTTCCAATAGTGTTTTTAGGGTTGGTTCTAGTTTTAGAGTTATACTTGTTCTAAAAATCAACTTTTTTACGACTCATGTTAATAAATACAGGGTGGACAAATTTAAGGTTATTCACAAATAGTCCTCGAAAATCCATTACACTTTAAAAAAAAGTGAACGTTTGTGCGGTTTATGGACAGTCGGTGTCATCGGCACATATTTTCTCGACAATAAGCAAGGAAACGTTCTCTGAACTATCGAACCTAATGTTGAATTTACTGAAACAAAGTAAATTTATACAAAAGAAGTCCGGTATCTCAAAAATTGGCGAGTCGAGTTAAAAACTTTGTTAGGGCTAATTAAAATAAAGTTTATCACGAATTTGGTATTTTCTTGTTGTATAACAATAACTCTTAAAAAATTTTGATTTCTTAAAAAAAATATTATATCTCGAAAACTAGATCCAACGCAAAACAGAATATTTTCGGTTTTAACAGGCCAAAGGTTTTTAAAAAGTAATAAACAAATCTCTTTCTGCAATATTTAATTAAATTTAAAGAAAACAAACCATTTAATCCTGTATAAGAGAACATGCCAATTTGAGTAGTGATATGTTCCCAAGTTCCGGGTGTTTGAAGTTCTTCCAGACGTTGTCTTAAAGCATGACGCATTTTGATAATACGACTGGACATAGTTTTAATGCAGTCCATCCTGAAAAGTAAAGAAAATTATCGAAGTTAATACGAATAATACATATGCAATAGTTTACAAAATAAACGATTTGTTGACAAAATAACAAAGGGTATGAAAATTTTGGTTATTATGCTTCATTTACTCACCATTCCTGTCTCAAGCTGGGGTTATTCAAAACCGTCGCTACAATACGGCTACCGAAAGCAGGTGGATTCGAGTACATGCCACGAATCAATAGAGTAAATTGCGATTGTACGGCCTCCTTGTTGCCCGAATTATTCGAAACCACACTCAAATTACCAACACGTTCACAGTAAAGACCAAAGTTCTTGGCAAACGATTGGGAGCAGAACAATTCAAAGCCACGCTTAACAAAATATCTCACAGCCCAGGCATCATAATCGGGATCACCACTGGCAAAGCCTTGATAGGCCGAATCAAAGAATGGGAACAACTTTTTGCGTTCCATTAAATCAGCAATTTGCACCCATTGATCTTGGGTGGGATCGGAGCCAGTAGGATTGTGGGCACAGGCATGTAAAATGATGACAGCACCTTCGGGAGCCTTATCCAAATCTTCCAAAAGACCTTCGATATTTAAGACACGTTTGTTTTGGTCCCAATAGCGATAGGTGTTGGGCTTTTCAAAGCCAGCATCCATAAAGACTTTGTGATGATTTTCCCAGGTGGGATCGGAATAGTAGAAGACTGTGCGATTCATTTGTCTGCGCAAGAATTCAGCACCAATGCGTAGGGCACCTGTACCAGACAGGGTCTGAACGCCAAAGGCCTGTTAAGAGAAAAACAAATATTAATAAATATTTCTTACATTATCAAGCATCTAACAACTTACTCTATTTTCTTTGAATGCCACGGAATCTTCACCCAATAACAAGGTGGAGGCGGCCTTTGTAAAAGCATCGTTACCTATTAATGAAGTTGTAAAATTGTTTGTTAAGTCAAAATATCATTATGTTTGAAAATAAAACAAATTTGATTACTTTTTTATTGCAGTTTAACCAAAAATTTCTTCTTCCAATAGCATGAATTTCAGTTATGCTTGAATATACAATTGTTTCTAAATATCTACTTAGTTGCACTTACCTAAAACTGGCAAATATTCATGGTTTATCGTTTCATCGCTGGCTATTTGAATTTCAGTTTTGCGGACCACAGGCAAAACCCAGGGTTTGCCTTCGCTTGTACGGTAAGCTATAATGGGAGAACAGAATAATATGAAGTCATTAGTAAAAGAAATTAGTAATTGAGTAGTTAAAAATTAATTACTTAATTGGTCTGCAAAGTTTTTAATATTTAAGTTTATTTGGTCATAAAAATATAAAATTTTCTAATGGCAATAAAGGGCGTAATAAGGGTATTTAAGTAAAGTGAGGTAGCATTTTAATTTAAATAAAAAATATCATAAGTATACACGGTTTTGGATCTATGCAACAAAAAGCTGGTTTTAAGGGTATCTTGTGAGCTTAATCCGAGTCTCCATTCTGTTTTTATATAAAGGATCTAGTACACATTGATTTGCCGTATGGTCGTTTTGAAAAGTCCCATAAAATAGAGTATACCGTTTTTACTTTAAGTCGCTCTCCTTGTTCATCGCTTGTATCACCCAAGTTTTCAGAAACAAATTTGAGATTGAAATACAGAAAATGTATTTTAAAAGTAGGAAAGAAATTGTTGTAGAGGTAAAATAAATTAAAGACTTTATTTTGAAAGTGGAATAAGTCCACATTCCAAAAAAATTTAGTTAATGATGGCGAAAGGTTCTGCAATTGTGGATCTCACTATGCGAAAAATAATTAATTTTAAATTTACAAAACCTACTAAAATATTGACAGTCAAACATTTTATGGTTAACGATTTGATACAAATTTTTATTTTTAAAGTGGTTTAAGTCCCATATATTTTTCAATTTAAAAGAAAAAATTATTCAAACAAAATAAAAATTTCAAATTTAGTTGTTTTGAAAGTGGATTAAGTCCAATATATTTTTAGTTTTAAAAGGAAATGTTTCTTCAAGAAAATAAGTTTAATTTTTTTTTTTTTTTTTTTTTGAAAGCGGGTTAAGTCCAATGCATTTTTAAATTCTAAAAGAAATATTTACTCGCACGGAGTAAAAGTTAAACTTATCATAGCAGTACGAGTCTAAGATTGTTTTTATTGATATTTAAAAATATTTTCTACAATTGAAAAAAATACTGAAAATTTGGCGGAATGACTTTAATTTTTTCAAAATTTACTCTTAATAGGAAATTTTTCAAAAATTTACTTTTTAAAAGAAATTTTTTAAAAATTTACTTTTTATAGGAAATTTTTCAAAAATTTACTTTTTATAGGAAATTTTTCAAAAATTTACTTTTTATAGGAAATTTTTCAAAAATTTATTTTTTATAGGAAATTTTTTAAAAATTTACTTTTTATAGGAAATTTTTCAAAAAATTTTTTTTTATAGGAAATTTTTGAAAAATTTACTTTTTATAGGAAATTTTTCAAAAATTTCCTTTTATAGGAAATTTTTCAAAAATTTACTTTTTATAGGAAATTTTTCAAAAATTTACTTTTTATAGGAAATTTTTCAAAAATTTCCTTTTATAGGAAATTTTTCAAAAATTTACTTTTTATAGGAAATTTTTCAAAAAATTACTTTTTATAGGAAATTTTTCAAAAATTTACTTTTTATAGGAAATTTTTCAAAAATTTACTTTTTATAGGAAATTTTTCAAAAATTTACTTTTTATAGGAAATTTTTCAAAAATTTACTTTTTATAGGAAATTTTTCAAAAATTTACTTTTTATAGGAAATTTTTCAAAAATTTACTTTTTATAGGAAATTTTTCAAAAATTTACTTTTTATAGGAAATTTTTCAAAAATTTACTTTTTATAGGAAATTTTTCAAAAATTTACTTTTTATAGGAAATTTTTCAAAAATTTACTTTTTATAGGAAATTTTTCAAAAATTTACTTTTTATAGGAAATTTTTCAAAAATTTACTTTTTATAGGAAATTTTTCAAAAATTTACTTTTTATAGGAAATTTTTCAAAAATTTACTTTTTATAGGAAATTTTTCAAAAATTTACTTTTTATAGGAAATTTTTCAAAAATTTACTTTTTATAGGAAATTTTTCAAAAATTTACTTTTTATAGGAAATTTTTTAAAAATTTACTTTTTATAGGAAATTTTTTAAAAATTTACTTTTTATAGGAAATTTTTTAAAAATTTACTTTTTATAGGAAATTTTTCAAAAATTTACTTTTTATAGAAAATTTTTCAAAAATTTACTTTTTATAGGAAATTTTTCAAAAATTTACTATTTATAGGAAATTTTTCAAAAATTTACTATTTATAGGAAATTTTTCAAAAATTTACTATTTATAGGAAATTTTTCAAAAATTTACTATTTATGGGAAATTTTTCAAAAATTTACTATTTATAGGAAATTTTTCAAAAATTTACTATTTATAGGAAATTTTTCAAAAATTTACTATTTATAGGAAATTTTTCAAAAATTTACTATTTATAGGAAATTTTTCAAAAATTTACTATTTATAGGAAATTTTTCAAAAATTTACTATTTATAGAAAATTTTTCAAAAATTTACTATTTATAGGAAATTTTTCAAAAATTTACTATTTATAGGAAATTTTTCAAAAATTTACTATTTATAGGAAATTTTTCAAAAATTTACTATTTATAGGAAATTTTTCAAAAATTTACTATTTATAGGAAATTTTTCAAAAATTTACTATTTATAGGAAATTTTTCAAAAATTTACTATTTATAGGAAATTTTTCAAAAATTTACTATTTATAGGAAATTTTTCAAAAATTTACTATTTATAGGAAATTTTTCAAAAATTTACTATTTATAGGAAATTTTTCAAAAATTTACTATTTATAGGAAATTTTTCAAAAATTTACTTTTTATAGGAAATTTTTTCAAAAATTTACTTTTTATGGGAAATTTTTCAAAAATTTACTTTTTATGAGAAATTTTTCAAAAATTTACTTTTTATGAGAAATTTTTCAAAAATTTACTTTTTATGAGAAATTTTTCAAAAATTTACTTTTTATAGGAAATTTTACAAAAATTTACTTTTTATAGGAAATTTTACAAAAATTTACTTTTTATAAGAAATTTTACAAAAATTTACTTTTTATAGGAAATTTTACAAAAATTTACTTTTTATAGGAAATTTTACAAAAATTTACTTTTTATAGAAAATTTTTCAAAAATTTACTTTTTATAGGAAATTTTTCAAAAATTTACATTTTATAGGAAATTTTTCAAAAATTTACTTTTTATAGGAAATTTTTCAAAAATTTACTTTTTATAGGAAATTTTTCAAAAATTTACTTTTTATAGGAAATTTTACAAAAATTTACTTTTTATAGGAAATTTTTAAAAACTTTACTTTTTATATGAAATTTTTCAAAATTTTACTTTTTGTAGAAAATTTTTCAAAAATTTGCGTTTTATTTAAATTTTTTCGTAAATTTACTTTTTATAGGAATTTTGATATAAAAAAATATTTGGCAAAATTTTTTGAAACAAAATTTTTCGTTTTATTTGTTTTGAAAGTGGAATAAGTCCCATACATTTTTCAATTCAAAAGTAAAAATTTTTCATGCAAAACAAAAAAATTTAAATTTTGTTTGTTTGGAAAACAGTTTAAGTCCCATACATTTTTCAATTCAAAAAATTAATATTTTAAAATGTTTGTTTTGAAAGTGGTATAAGTCCATTCAACCCGAGAAAAAACGCATTTTCAAACGGTTTTTATTAGATTATTTTTATGAATGAAAAAATTTGATGGGTTCAGATCAAAACGTAAGATTTAATTTACTAAATCTGAATTAAAAAAAAAATGAACTTAATCGACTTTCAAAATAAGGTCTTCAATTGTAGTAGAGGTTAAAATCTAATGTTAAATTAGATTAATAGAAACCAAGAACTTCACTTAGTTTACACTGGTGTCCTGAAGTTTCTCGTATAATCTGCTACCTAGAAATTAATTATTTCGAAGCATATGACAGTGGCAGAAGATGTGCTTAACCGATTTGGTGGAGCTCTTGTCTATATATTTTCTAGCAATGTCATAAATTCCTTAACCATATCTGTTCGGCATAAAATATAGGGCACAGTTGCCGGTTCATTTTCTTTATTCTTTATTCTTTATTCATCTTCTTTAAGTTGTTTTACTAAGACAATCGGTTTTGCTATTAAGATGTTTTACATGCGACCATATTACACTAAGTCATTGCGGTTTCTTTCCTCCCGAGCTATATCTGTCACCATTTGGATCGAGCCATGTCTTGCGGCTTCTTCGCCAGCTTTGTGGCCTTCAATGTCGCAACGATCAGGAAACCAACAATACAATACTTGGTCGATAAGTCTATTAGAGGTAATCTACATTTTCTAATTATTTTGGATGTGATTCTTTGTCTTTACAGGGCTTTAAAGCAGAATGACTGCTGACGTAGATGATCACTTCGTTGTTTTCAGTTATTTTATTTGGAACTAGCTCGATAGCTTTGAATATGACAAAGATTTCTTCTTGGAAAACACTACACTCTTCCGCAAGTCTGTATGATCTTTCAATGTTTAACTCTTGCAAAAAAAAAAACAGAACCGTTGTCAATATCCGTCTTAGATCCATCAGCAAAGATTGAATTGAAAAAGCAATGCTCTACCCTGCCATTTGGTCATTTCTAGAATAAAGACCTCCGTTGCTGAGTTAAACAACATCTATTGGACTGAGTAATCAGTCAGAGGTGAGCCTAAATTTCCATCTAACGTAATCCATTGAAAAAGATAATACATAAGAATTTACAGTCTGATGGTAGCATCAGCTGTACACTATTAAGCATCGGTGATAGTTGTATAACTTGTAGCTTCCGGTGAACAGAATTAAATATTTTTTTTTTCTGATTTACCCCCAGTCCTTTGTTAGTGACAGAGGAAGATAGATCTGAAATTTACTTGATGTATTATTACTACGCCTTGTAATTATCCGAAGTATTTATCTCGTCGGATTGAAATAAATACATCGGCGCCTGGTCGACCAACTACAATGCAAATAATACTCCGATGACATAAAAAACTTCGGCATTCAATCGGATAACTACGATTAAATGCAAAGTTTTTTATCTCATCGGAGTATTATTTGAATTGTAGTTGGCCGACCAGGAGCCGAAGTATTTATTTCATCGGATTGAATGCTGTAGTTAGACGATCGAGGGCCGAAGTTTTTATCACATCGGAGTATAATTTTCCTTGTAATTAACCGACCGAGAGCAGAAGTATTTATCTCGTCGGATAGCCGATCGAATCAATAGTACGCGAAGTACTTATCATTGAAACGTAGTTAGCCAACCGAGAGCTGACAATTTTAGGCTAATTGGCCTACAATCATTGTATTTTGAGTTGTTGGTGTAACGGCTCTAACATTCACAATTTTAATAATTTGTTGTTTACGGAGGTTCTGTTTGGAGATCAAGAAATTGTGCTTCCTCCACTGGATGAGTTCGAAAATCTTTAGGACTACGAGTAAGTGAAGTACGGTTAGCGGTACAGTTGAAAATGTGACGCATACGTTGTGGACGGCACGGTCCATGCGGTCCATGAGTCAGAACGACTCTTGTTTTACGCGGCAAGTTCATTGTTCTTCTGCTATGGGCAGAATGTCCTAATAAAACATTCATGCGATAATCTGAAATCGCGAAGTTGGTTGCTAAATGCTGCCATGTACGAGGTATAATCAAAAGGATCGATCTGATATCGTGCTTTACTCATATGTATACGCAAAGATCTAAAATGCCTCGGGGAAGATACCAACTGTAAGATGTTAAATTTTGGATAATTTCTTTGATAACATTCCAAAAGAAACTGCTGAGATAGCATAATGTCGCGTTCTTTTACTGGAGGGATCTTTGTTTCCTCATGAAGACGATGTGGTGAGGTAATTTGTACACCGGAGCAGCATAATTTGCCACTGACCCACCAAGCCCTTTATAGGTAGACAGCAAGGTTTCTTAGTCCATTCCCGGCTAGCCGGTGTTACGTACCGGAATGACCCGAGATATCTCGTTAAAGGACTATCAACTCAACAACAACATATCTACAAGAGTTATTAATTAGCCTTTTCCTACCTTTAGTATAAAAATCACCCTTACCTCTATCTCTACCCAATAGAAGTAGAATCACTGTGAAGTTAACAAACGAAGATACTGTAACTAATAGATAGAGACAATAGTAGGGTGTTTACTCGAGTTATGTTTGCTCGATTAATCGGAAAAATAAAATCGATTAATCGCTCGAGTAAAATAAAATTGCTAATTTCAAATAAAGATTTATTTGAGTAATTTTCCACGAGTAATCGAGTTACTCGAGTAAAATTATTTTAATAATTGTGTAAGTATTTTTTTTAAATAAAACGACTATTTGCTGCAATTAATGATATACTCGTATTCCATTTTATGCAATAATCATGAGTCCATTCCATGGTCCATTTTAAGCAATAATTGATGGTTCTACTATAGTTAATTTAAAGTCAATGTAATTTCAGATATAAATAGCCTAGTCTACCGTAGACCTGTTGTGGTATCCAATGTATTCGTAATTTCTACTATTCTTTATTTAAAGGTCCTAATATAATCATAGCTTCTGTTATAGATTAGTTGAAGGTACCATTGCAATCATAAAACCTACTATAGTCCAGTTGAAGTCTCCAATGTATTCGTAGATACTACTATAGTTTAGTAAAAGATCCCTGTGTAATCGTAGGTCCTACTATAGTAACAGTACGTCCTACTATAGTTCAGTTAAAGGACACAATGTAATCGTAGATCCTACTTTGGTCCAGTTGAAGATCCCATTGCAAACATAGGTAAAAGGTAGTCGTAGAGCCTACTAATCTGTTAAACCAAACTCAGGATTTATGAAATCGAAAGATTGCTTTTTATATATAGAAGTAAATAAACTCACTTAAAATATTTAGGGTGACAATATGTTACAAATGTCAATGTGTATTAAAAATAATTTTTTTTATTTTTGTTTATGTTTTTGATTGCCAATTGTTAAAATTTTTTGTTAATAAAGCACTATAATTTTATTAAAAAATTTTTTGTATTAAAAATATATATATAAAAAGCTTACAGGAAAGTCTTACTCGAGTAATTTTAAGATGAATTTTTTACTCGATTAACTCGAGTAATTTTTAACGATTAGTCGATTTTCCGAGTAATTAAAAAGCACCATTTTTAAGTTATTTGAGTGCTCAAACAATTAAAAGTCGAGTAAAATGAACACCCTAGACAATAGTCTTTGGCGAACAAAACAAATGGTGTTCAGAAGGGACAGGTCTGGGCTATAAGACGGATTAGCTAAAACATTTCACTCACTGCTTTTATAGAAGTTTTAGTCATGATATGGCCTCGTGTCTGGTCAAATATTCTGGTTATTTTTTTGCAGGGCTTTCCTTGTCTTCTGCGACGAATTCACAACTTTGCATAGCGCAACAGTTTGCAAGTTCCACCAACAATCAATAGCTTTTAGCAGCAGTTTTTTCAAATGAAATAATGTTCTTAGACTTTCCCTTAAAATATATTTTTTAGGCCATTATATTGGGCATTAGCGATTGAAAAAAAATTTCTGTTAACATTTTAGAGTCTATCGAATATTGAATTCTATTGACAGATGTTTACCCTATAAAATACCGTATTTGTTATTCTTGACACAAACCATATGTACACAATTGTTTAAAATTAATCGGTTTACATGGTTTAGACAAAACTTGATTTAGTACCTTAAAAAAAGTAAACTTTTTAAATTACTCTTAAGTTATTAATAGTAAACAAATTTTTAAAATTATGATACAGCTAAAAAAAATTTAAACAAAGTCAAAGTATATGATTTATAACCGAAAATACCTTAGATTGAATTACTGAAACGGTTTATTGGTACCAGATACTTATAAACTGGCTGCTATTTATATCTAATCTTTAAATAAACACTTGATTTAAAAATGTGTTTTAATTCAATTTTACTGCAGTTGCTACTTAGTTTTCAAACATAAAAATTTTGAACGAAGTCGATAATTGTCTGATAAGTCTAATCTATCATATAATATTTATGACATGGATTTTTTTAGCAATTACATTTACAATAACAAAACTCATAAAATGGCAAACTGAATAGCGACTTATCAAAAGTTATGCTATATTTCATGTAAATAAGCCAAAAACAATTGTATGCCTAAGATAGTTTATTCTGCTTAACAATTTAACAAATTTTTATTGATTTTATTATTATTAATTGTTTGTGATAGAATTTGATTTCATTTCCAGCGTAATACCTACTATTGACGCGTTTAGGAAACGTATAAAATTGAACTAATTGATAATAATAGAAATAAAATGATAACCCTGAATAGTGTTTTGTTTTCAAATTTTCCAAGTGATTAGCACTAGTAAAATAATCTCTTTTTTTAACAATTGTTTCCATATGAATAATGAATACAAAATTATGTTTGTTTTAAAAAAAGACCCCATACTGACAAATATATATGTATATACCTATATACTATATTTTGTGAAATCATGTCAATAAATATCACGAGTTTCTTTAATTATCAGTTTTTAATATTGTGTTCTTATTGCTCGTAAAATTAATACAATGTAATTAATAAGTATTAAAAGTGAAATGTATTACGTTTTCAAACAAGCCCATATTGTAAAATGTTGACGATTCTTGTTTAAACAAGAATTACACGGTGTTACAAATGATCAACTTTTGTAAAAACTTGAAATGCGACCTAGTGGGGTTTATAGGTCTAGGACATACAAAAACTATTTTCAAAAATTTCGAAACAAGTGCAAAAACATATTCTCAAAAAACTTTAGTACCTACAACTATCACATTGAAATAGTGATTTGTAAATTTTAAATAGTTTCGGAAAGTCCAGGGAGCAAGCTTTTACAAGCTGTATACATAGGGCTCATATTCTAAGAAATTAGGTAAGTTTTTATCAAAAGTTGTTAGGTATTCCATTTATTTGAATTTTTTCGTAATCTATAAAATTCAAAAGCAATTTTTTCAACTTTTTTCTGTAAAAATCGATTTTGTTTTATATAGCCCTTTAAAGCTAGTTCAATATTGAAAAAACGTGATATTATTTATTGATATCGGTTTACATTTACAAAATAACTTTTGTAAATGTAAACTTTTTCCAAAGTTAAAATTTTTCAAAAAAAAAAAAAACAAAATTCTTTTAAAATTAATTTTTGATAAAAATGTTTTCCATGTTACTACGTAGTATATGGCCCAGTCGGTTTATGAAAAGCTTTATAACTTCTAGGTTTTTCGTATGATTTAAAAAATTAAAACCACGTTTTATTAGGAACTAAATTCCCTTATATTGGTATAAACATTTATGAAAAAAAACACTTTTGATTTACAAATATGTCAAAAATGATATGCTATTTTGAAGCGCAACCTGTTTTCTTGTATTTGCTGTTAAAAAAAGTAAAATCGGATACAAACGGACTGAGCAATGGGTCGATATGCACGATTTGTCATGTACTTAAAAAGGCCTACAATACAAGTAAGGTCGTTTCCCAAGTTCTTTAGTGTTACAGAGTATTATGATTTCATTAATATTTTTTTTAATATAAATGCATAGGACAGAGTTAAGAAGGGTTATCCTATCAGTCGGGGGTGATGAGGTTTAAAAAAACCTGAAGACATTAAGCCTATTACTTCAGCCTTACTTGTGCTGAAATAACTTCATCGCCTTTATATTATTGCATGTTTTTTTTAATTGTAGAACATTCTTATCGAAAAATTTTCTGTAGAAAAATATTTTCATCGAAAATGCTTTTTAACAAAAATTTTTCTAAAGAAAATTTTTTTATCGAAAATTTTTCTAAAGAAAAATTTTTTTATCGAAAATTTTTCTATAGAAAAATTTTTTTAACGAAAATTTTTCTATAGAAAAATTTTTTTAACGAAAATTTTTCTATAGAAAAATTTTTTTAACGAAAATTTTTCTATAGAAAAATTTTTTTAACGAAAATTTTTCTATAGAAAAATTTTTTTAACGAAAATTTTTCTATAGAAAAATTTTTTTAACGAAAATTTTTCTATAGAAAAATTTTTTTAACGAAAATTTTTCTATAGAAAAATTTTTTTAACGAAAATTTTTCTATAGAAAAATTTTTTTAACGAAAATTTTTCTATAGAAAAATTTTTTTAACGAAAATTTTTCTATAGAAAAATTTTTTTAACGAAAATTTTTCTATAGAAAAATTTTTTTAACGAAAATTTTTCTATAGAAAAATTTTTTTAACGAAAATTTTTCTATAGAAAAATTTTTTTAACGAAAATTTTTCTATAGAAAAATTTTTTTAACGAAAATTTTTCTATAGAAAAATTTTTTTAACGAAAATTTTTCTATAGAAAAATTTTTTTAACGAAAATTTTTCTATAGAAAAATTTTTTTAACGAAAATTTTTCTATAGAAAAATTTTTTTAACGAAAATTTTTCTATAGAAAAATTTTTTTAACGAAAATTTTTCTATAGAAAAATTTTTTTAACGAAAATTTTTCTATAGAAAAATTTTTTTAACGAAAATTTTTCTATAGAAAAATTTTTTTAACGAAAATTTTTCTATAGAAAAATTTTTTTAACGAAAATTTTTCTATAGAAAAATTTTTTTAACGAAAATTTTTCTATAGAAAAATTTTTTTAACGAAAATTTTTCTATAGAAAAATTTTTTTAACGAAAATTTTTCTATAGAAAAATTTTTTTAACGAAAATTTTTCTATAGAAAAATTTTTTTAACGAAAATTTTTCTATAGAAAAATTTTTTTAACGAAAATTTTTCTATAGAAAAATTTTTTTAACGAAAATTTTTCTATAGAAAAATTTTTTTAACGAAAATTTTTCTATAGAAAAATTTTTTTAACGAAAATTTTTCTATAGAAAAATTTTTTTAACGAAAATTTTTCTAAAGAAAAATTTTTTTAACGAAAATTTTTCTATAGACCAATACTTTTATCGAAGATTTTTCTATAGAACAATATATTTATCAAAAACTTTTCGATAGCAAAATTTATTTTAGCGAAAATTGTTCCTTAAAAAAATTTTTTTATCAAAAATGTTTGTATAGAAAAATATTTTTATCGAAGATTTTTCTATAGAAAAATTTTTTTATCGAAAATATTTCAACATACATTTTTTTATCGCAAAATTTTCTGTAAAAAAAATATATATCTAAAATTTTTCTGTAAAAAATATTTTTATCAACAATTTTTCTGTTGAAAAATTTTTCTATAGAAAATTTCTTTTATCGAAAATTTTTCTATTAATTTGAGAAAATTTTTTTATTAAAAATTTTTCTATAGAAATTTTTTTTAACAAAAATGTTTCTATAGAAAATTTTTTCTACAGTATTTTTCTGTAGAAAAATATAAATTTTCTATATTAAATTTTTTTATCCACAACTTTTCCATACAATTTTCGATAGAAAATTATTTTTATTAAAAATTTTTCTATAAACATTTTTTTTATCAGAAAGTTTTTTATCAAAAATTTTCGTATAAAAAAATATTTTTATCAAAAATGTTTCTATAGAAAAAAAAAATTTATATCGGATTATTTTTCTACGGATAAATTTTTTTTATCCAAAATTTTTCTATAGAAAAATAGTTTTATCCAAAATTTTTCTATAGAAAAATATTTTTATCCAAAATTTTTCTATAGAAAAATATTTTTATCCAAAATTTTTCTATAGAAAAATATTTTTCTCCAAAATTTTTCTATAGAAAAATATTTTTATCCAAAATTTTTCTATAGAAAAATATTTTTATCCAAAATTTTTCTATAGAAAACTATTTTTATTCAAAATTTTTCTATAGAGAACTATTTTTATTCAAAATTTTTCTATAGAAAAATATTTTTATCCAAAATTTTTCTGTAGAAATATGTATATTTTTATCCAAAAGTTTTATATAAAAAAATAATTTTTATCTAAAATTTTTCTACAGAAAAATATACATTCATCCAAAATTTTTATCGAAAAATATGTCGAAAATTTTTTTTGTTTGAAAATTTTACTATAGAAATTTTTTTTTATCGAAAATTTTTCTATAGAAAAACATTTTTATCCAAAATTTTTCTATAGAAAAATATTTTTATCCAAAATTTCTCTATAGAAAAATATTTTTATCCAAAATTTTTCTATAGAAAAATATTTTTATCCAAAATTTTTCTATAGAAATTTATTTTTATTCAAAAAAAAATAAAAAAAAATATTTAATATTTAAAAATATTTTTATCCAAAATTTTTCTATAGAAAAATATTTTTATCCAAAGTTTTTCTATAGAAAAATATTTTTTATCTAAAATTTTTCTACAGAAAAAAATTTTTATCCAAATTTTTCATCGAAAAATTTGTTAAAAAAAAAATTTCGAAAATTTGTCTAAAAAAATTTTTTGTTTTTCGAAAATTTTGCTATAGAAAATTTTTTTATCTTTAAAAAAAATATTATGGAAAAATTAAAATAAAATATAAAAAATTTTATTTATATCAAAAATTTTTCTATAGCAAAAAAATTTTTATGAAAAATTTTTCTGTAAAAAAATTTTTTTACGAAAATTTTTCTGTAGAAAAATTTTTTTATCGAAAAATTTTCTATAAAATAAAGAAAGGTAAAACTGAAAAATGTTTGTGTGTTTCTGTTCAGATGATAATCTTCGCTTTATGTCTGCCATGGGCGGCGTAGAGGAAAGGTTTCCCCACCAACATTTTTTCGGTTTTATCAAAAAACTATTTATTACAATAATAAATAATTGTAATAAATTGGGATCTTAGTGCAATACACTACAGTAAAACTTTTTAGAAAAAAAAAATCTATAGAATTTTTTTTTTTTGAAATTTTTGTATAGAAAAATATTTGTATCAAAAATTTGTTATACAAAAATTGTTTAAATGAAAATTATTGTATAGAAAAAATTTTCTGCAGAATTTTTTTATCGAAAAATTTTAAATTAGAGATATGTTTATTGAATAGAAGAATATAAAAAAATGTTAGTTCGTCTTAAGGCAGTCGGCTCCTTGTACTGGAGCTATTCGAAAATCTTATGCTTTCGACAAAGAATTGTTATTTCGGCGATATTACCAAAAACTAATGCAGTTAAAATAACAGCCTTTATTAGTTTTATCATTTTGAATACATAACTTCGTTTGACTTGCCGATTTTTAGCTTTAAATAATTCAATGAATATGAAAAAAATTTAATCCCCTAATTCATCAACGAAAAATATAGCTATGACAAGCTTATAATTCAAATTTTTCATACAATTTTCCTACTATAAGACTTTGATAATTTTATTATTCGTTTATGAATTAGGGGGTAAATTTTTTGTTTAATAAGGTAAATTTTTGGACGTTTGATTAAAAAAAGAAGTGGATTGTAGTTGGTTGCCAATTTTCTTATATTATTTATTATTTTTAATTATTCTGTGAGTAATGCAATTTATTCGGAGCTGCATTTTACTTTCAACAGACATTAAAAAATTAAAAATTTTATTTTGCATTATACTCGTATTGCTTAGAAAAATTTGGCTAAATGCCATCTAAACTATGACAAAATTTAAGTACAAATAAGAGGGCCTTAAACAAAATAAATAGTTTCAATAAATACAAAATATAGTGACAAATATTTTAAGAAATTTCCGACAAACATTTTCATTTAGCCCTAAAAATGTAGAATACTTACAGTTCAAGTTCATTGACAGGAAAATACGTATTAAAAAGTTTCAAAAAAGTACAAGACAATAAAAATGGTATTTATGGGAGAAAAATTACGTCACTCAAGAATAAATTAGTTCAAATATAGTCATCCAGGTGACCCTAATTCTAAAGTATAAATTTTTAATAAATACAGTCTGTTGTTAGCAACTAGATTTTAAACAAAGATATCATAATATTTGGTTAATTGATCGTATAAAAAAATTATCATAAATGAGAAATAAAATACAAGATATTTATAATTTAAAATTCAAATCACTTGATAATTGCCTAAATATTATACAAAAAAGGTGTTATTTTTATAATTTATTAGTTTGATTTTTCTTTGTCATTTGTATTAACAATAAACACTTAATCGAATTTAATGAGGCATGAGTAGATAAATTGTTAAGATTAATATGTTATAAATTTGTAGCAATTTAGTTGTTAAACAAAAAAATGTGAAAAATTTATTTGTTATAAAAATAAAGTAATTGACTTTTATGATGAAAACGGCATTTTTATAGTTTATTCAACTTTAGTGTCATGAATCTTTAAATAAGTTTAATACATTCGCTTTTTAATAAAGATTTAATTTTAATCAATTTAAAAACATGTTTTAAGTGTAATTAACCCTAACTTAAGTAAATGTATTTTGTATTTTTTCTTAAAAAAATTAACCATAATAAATGTTTATGGATCAATTATAATAAGCATTTGATAAAGACAGATGCTTAATTTGCAATTAGCATTAATTTTTCTGGATCTGGATTCTGATCGGTACTCTCGATATTGAACGACTGAGATATTTAGTTGTTTTGAACCTAACATTTTACTTAAACCGCATAAATACTATGACTAGGCATTAGTATGAAAATCATTGAATAACAACACATGAAATCGGTGAGAGGTAAAATTCAACTGGTTATAACTACTCGAAAAGCCTGGGGCCAGGCCAAATCGACGCATCGAAAACTCAGACTTTTAAGCAAGTATTGTGTAACATACCTTGGGGATTTTCAAAAAAAAAAAATGTATTTAAATTTGATATCTAAACATGTCCTTTTGTTTGCCTGTCAAAACATTTTATTTTAATGAAATTTTGTTGATATCAGGGAACCTTAACAAATAAGTGATCTTTATGTCATATATTAGTACCTGATTGACCGAGCCTTGTTTGGAGCTTTATTTTGAGGCAAATTTTAAAGTTTTCGTATATTTCATTTATAAAGTACTAAAATAAATTTAGAGGAAAGACATTACTCAAGAAAACTATTATATACATTTATTTATTAATGTAACAGACCAATTTATTGATAATATTCAGTTAATATTGAATTATTTGATTTATTTTGTCCGATCAACACATAATTTACATACTCTGCATAGTTTAAATATTAACTCATTTTGAATAATTTTGGAAATTGGTCATACCAACAGAAACCTCCGTCGGCTCATGCGCAACAACTTTGCTAAAGATTATTAGCCTGATCGAATGCACAATTTACGATTTATTTGAGTAGTTTTCAGTGACGCCACCTGTCGGAAGTTGTTCATACCTACTAAGAAGCCTTCGTCTGTTTAAGCGTAACAACTTTGCTAATGATCATAACATGATCAAAGTATACGATTTAATTCACTTTGAGTAATTTTCAATGGCGCCACCTGTCGTGCTTTAATCATACCAATTGATAAACCTTCGTCGGCTTATCCGCAACAACTTTGCTAAAGATCATAGCATGATTAAATGTACAGCTTACGATTTAATTGACTTTAAATAAATTTGAGTGGCGCCACCTGTTGAAATTTTTTTATACCAACTATGAAACCTTCGTCGGCTCATATGCAATAACTTTGCTAAAGATCATAGCATGATTAAATACACAGTTTACGATTTAACTCACATTGAGTAATTTTCAGCAACGCCACCTGTCGGAAATTGTTCACACCAAATAAGAAACCTCCGCCGGCTCATGCGCTACAACTTTGCTAAAGATCATAGCATGATCAAATGCAAAGTTTACGATTTATTTAATTTTTAGTAACATTCAGTGGCACCACCTTTCGGAAATTAGTCTTACCAATTTAAAAACCTTTGCCGGCTTATCCGCAACATCTTCGCTAAAGAGCATAACATGATCAAATGCATAGTTTACTATTCTATAAAGAACATACATACAGACAAACATTCATTTGTTTTAAAGTTATAACATTACTACTTTTTTCCCCCTTTTTATCCCCTAGTTTCAAAAAAGTTCCATATGTATATTTGGCACCAATTGAATTCGGTACATTTTATTAAAACGCATTTAACATATCATTTTATGCCTTTTTTACCCATTTTGGCCCCAAAATCAAAAAAATGCCAAATACGTGTTTAATATTTCGTTCTCATCTATTGACTGCATTAAAAAGTTCCTTTCTATATTCTTTGGTTTCAAAAATAAGAGTAGGTTAAAAAAGTGCAAAAAAACTATTTTCATCCCTTTCAAAAAAATACCAAACACCGCTTATTTTCATAGCTTTTCAAAACGTAATTTTAATTTTATTTCTATACCTATTACTTTAGGAGATATAACGTTTTCGATTTTTTCCCCTGTTACCCGTTTTTACCCCATCAGCTGTAAAACTTCCAAAAGTCCCTTCATGATTCGTTTTTAAAAACATATACTTCAATTAAAACTCTTTTGCTATTGGCAAATAACTTTAAAAAAATATATTTAGTAAACTGTACATCTTTTAAATAATTTTGATTATCCTTAAAGTATGCTATACAAATGTTTTGAAAACTTCTAAAATTTCGATCGATATCGAACGCCGTAATTTGGCCTCAGGAAATCGAACAGGCTTGCGAATGAATTAAGTGTTTTCCATACAGAAATCTTTGCCGTATGGCAACCGATAATAGTGAGGTCAGGCTGCCTTCAAAGCCCTAAAAGAACAAAGCATCACTTTCAAAATAGTTAGAAAATGTAGATTGCCTCTAATAGACTTATGGTTAAAATAAGATTGTTTGGGTTTCCTAGTCACTGCGACATGGCCAACGAAGCCAAAGACAAAGTTCGAGCCAAGAATTGAGCCAAATGGTGACCGATATAGCTCCGCCTTTTTGTCACATCTATATGGGCATTATCAGCGGGAAACCACAATGACTTGGTATAATATGGCGGCATAAATTGGATATAAGCAGAATTAAAACTTTACTAGGTCTTAGTAGAATATATTTAACAAGATGCATAGGCATACTAACCATAACTAAACTGTACCCTTAACTCCAGGCTGAGCTAGTGGGATGGAGGTAATTGGATATTGGCAAACTGTATTCAAATTAAGTCACGATTAAAAACATCCTATACCACTGTCCTATGCTCCAAAATCAGACGCTTTAGGTAGTAGACTCCACGAGGAACCTCAAGACTATTCCAACAGTTTAAGAGGTCAAACTATAAAGTTCAAATTAGTGCTAATATTTTTAACGCAGCTGCATAATTATCTTAACCCATCAACAATTTTTCGAAATTTAAAATTGTGTATATTATTTGCGGCAAAATATATGCTAGGGTCAAATGTCACAAAGACTTACCTGTGCAAAGTTTCAATTTTCAGGTATTGAAGTGGCTTTTGAAAGTTGGTCTTATATGTGATTAAGGTTAAATATGTGCAATTCACCTATGATGACGTAAAAAATGTCTGCGACAAATCTCGTTAAATTGTTAAAGTTGTTTTAAAATTTGAAACAACTAAATTTTTTGTAAATGATCTTAGATTGGACAAAATGTGTCAGAATCACAGCAGGGGCAACTTCATCCTTAAGAAAATATTTTGTATTAAGATATAAATAAAAACAACTATACACTCTCACCATAGAGGGATAAAATTCTTAAAATTTATATAATTTTTTTTTGTCGTGAAAGTATTATCTGACAAAAATACCATACAACAAAATTTGTTTAAAATCTTTCTTAATTTTCAAAATATATGCATTTCTGCATTTTTGTACAAAGTTGATTACTACCAAAGTCAAAATAAATTCGCCCACATATCGATATCGTATTAGGGTGGTATATTAATTTTAGAGATTATAAAATAAATATTTAAATATATACATATAAATTTGATGAAAATTTCAAACCTCCCTTTTATGCGAAAAGCACGAAGGCATTGCTAGTTATCTCCGATTACATATCCAAGACAAAAACCTCTTTTACACAACTTTAGCTTTATATCTATGTAATTTATGGCACGTTTTCAATAATTTCTTTAACCAATATAATCCATAGAAATTTTACTGCCAAACTACAAATAAATAACTTTTTTCAATTTCTCAGCAGCTTCAAATTTTTGGTCAGAACCATAATTTTATAATTTTCCTTATATAGTATGTAGAAACTAAGAAAAATCAATACAATTTAGAGATTTTATGTATTTAATCACCTAAAATTCAAAATTCCGTTACATTTTCTATTATAAATAAATGAAACAAACATTGTTGTTTTGTTTAGGAAAGAAACACATAATTAAAAAGAAATTATGAAAACTTTTGTTATAGATGAAATAAATATAAATACAAATAAACAAACACATATATAATTTGTTTTGCTTTCTATATGAATTAATTTTGTCCAAACATAAGTATATTTTGTTGTATATCCAAAACAAACACTTCTAATGATGAAAACTTAACCTCCAAATAACCTTTACTTTGTAGGTTACTACTCTTTTGTATGTATGTATAATAATAACAATAATAATAATGAAAAACACTGTGCAACGACAAAAACTGAATACTGGAATTTTAGGGTTGTGTTAAGAAGTATACATGAGTATTATTAAAATGACAAACATTAATTATACTTAAGTTTAACTAAAAGAAATATTCTTGATGGATATTTTAACTCTCTGAGGACGTTTACTTTTTAGGCCATTTTTGCTGGGCTGAGGATGATAATTTCATTAAAATCGGTTTAAAAATAACCGAGTTATATAGAAAACTACTCAAACACTTTTTAGGCAATTTTTTGGTTGTTGTCTGAGATAAGTAACATTGTTAAGCTTAGACAACCAATACTGAAATTTAAGTCTGTTGATTAATAAATAAACGATTTCGTTTTCAACCATTTTTGTACAATTTTGCAATTGTCTTCAAGCAAATACAATTTTTTTCTATTATTACACCACGCGACACTAATTAAAGAAGGATAACAACTCCAAAGGTAATTCAAAGTGTATTATAAAATCTTTAAAGCATTTCCCCTAGTAGGTGAAACATTTTCTATAGAAAAATATTTTTTCGAAACATTTTTTGTAGAAAAATATTTTTTTTCGAAAAATTTCTTTAGAAAAATATTTTTTTTCGAAAAATTTTCTATAGAAAAATATTTTTATCGAAAATTTTTCTATAGAAAAATATTTTTTGTCGAAAATTTTTCTATAGAAAAATATTTTTTATCGAAAATTTTTCTATAGAAAAATATTTTTATCGAAAATTTTTCTATAGAAAAATATTTTTATCGAAAATTTTTCAATAGAAAAATATTTTTATCGAAAATTTTTCTATAGATAAATATTTTTATCGAAAATTTTTCTACAGAAAAATAGTTTTATCGAAAATTTTTCTATAGAAAAATAGTTTTATCGAAAATTTTTCTATAGAAAAATATTTTTATCGAAAATTTTTCTATAGAAAAATATTTTTATCGAAAATTTTTCTATAGAAAAATATTTTTATCGAAAATTTTTCTATAGAAAAATATTTTTATCGAAACTTTTTCTATAGAAAAATATTTTTATCGAATATTTTTCTATAGAAAAATATTTTTATCGAAAATTTTTCTATAGAAAAATATTTTTATCGAAAATTTTTCTATAGAAAAATATTTTTATCGAAAATTTTTCTATAGAAAAATATTTTTATCGAATATTTTTCTATAGAGAAATATTTTTGTCGAAAATTTTTCTTTAGAAAAATATTTTTAACGAAAATTTTTCTATAGAAAAATATTTTTATTGAAAATTTTTCTATAGAAAAATATTTTTATCGAAAATTTTTCTATAGAAAAATATTTTTATTGAAACTTTTTCTATAGAAAAATATTTTTATGGAATATTTTTCTATAGAGAAATATTTTTATCGAAAATTTTTCTATAGAAAAATATTATTAACGAAAATTTTTCTATAGAAAAATATTTTTAACGAAAATTTTTATATAGAAAAATATTTTTAACGAAAATTTTTCTATAGAAAAATATTTTTAACGAAAATTTTTCTATAGAAAAATATTTTTTTATTGAAAATTTTTCTATAGAAAAATATTTTTATCGAAAATTTTTCTATAGAAAAATATTTTTATCAAACATTTTTTATAGAAAAATAGTTTTATCGAACATTTTTCTATAGAAAAATATTTTTACCGAAAATTTATCTATAGAAAAATATTTTTATCGAAAATTTTTCTATAGAAAAATATTTTTATCGAAAATTTTTCTATAGAAAAATATTTTTATCGAAAATTTTTCTATAGAAAAATATTTTTATCGAAAATTTTTCTATAGAAAAATATTTTTATCGAAAATTTTTCTATAGAAAAATATTTTTATCGAAAATTTTTCTATAGAAAAATATTTTTATCGAAAATTTTTCTATAGAAAAATATTTTTATCGAAAATTTTTCTATAGAAAAATATTTTTATCGAAAATTTTTCTGTAGAAAAATATTTTTATCGAAAATTTTTCTATAGAAAAATATTTTTATCGAAAATTTTTCTATAGAAAAATATTTTTATCGAAAATTTTTCTATAGAAAAATATTTGTATCAAAAATTTTTCTATAGAAAAATAGTTTTATCGAAAATTTTTCTATAGAAAAATAGTTTAATCGAAAATTTTTCTAAAAAAAAAATATTTTTACCGAAAATTTATCTACAGAAAAATATTTTTATCGAAAATTTTTCTATAGAAAAATATATTTATCGAAAATTTTTCTATAGAAAAATATTTTTATCGAAAATTTTTCTATAAAAAAATATTTTTATCGTAAATTTTTCCACAAGTAGAAAAATATTTTTTTCAAAAAGTTTTCTGTAGAAACATTATTTTTATTGAAAAATTTTCTATAGAAAAATATTTGTATAAAAAAATATTAATTTTCAAAATTTTCTATAGAAAACTATTTTTTTATAAAAAATTTTCTATTGAAAAATATTTTTTTTAAAATAATTTCTATAGAAAAATATTTTTTTTTTTTTTCAAAAAATTTTCTAATATTTTTTTTTGTTTTAATTTTGGTAGAAAAATATTGTTTTTGAAAAATTTTCTATAGAAAAATATTTTTTTCGAAAAATTTTCTATATAATAATATTTTTATTGAAATTTTTTTTTAGAAATACATATAATTTTTTCGAAAAATTTACAATAGAAAAATATTTTTCGATAAATTTTCTATAAAAAATATTTTAGAAAATTGTTCTTTAGAAAATATTTTGATTGAAAAATTTTCTATAGAAAAATATTTTTATAGAAAAATTTTCTAGAGAAAAATATTTTTTTCAAAATTTTCTATACAAAAATATTTTTGTCTCTAAATTTTCTATAGAAAAATATTTTTTGCAAAAAAATTTTCTATAGAAAAATATTCTTTCGAAAAATTTTTTTATTGATAAATTTTCTATAGAAAAATATTTTTTTAAAAAACATTCTATAGAAAAATATTTTTCTTCAAAAATTTACTATAACAAAATATTATTTTCGAAAAAAAATTCTATAGAAAAAAAAATTTCGAAAAATTTTCTGTAGAAGAATAATTTTTTTCGAAAAATTTTCTATAGAAAAATATTTTTTTTCGAAAAATATTCTATAGAAAAATATTTTGATCGAAAATTTTTCTTTAAAAAAAAATATTTGTTTCGAAAAATTTTTTACAGAAAGTCTTCTATAGAAAAATATTTTTTCGAAAAATTTTTTTATTGATAAATTTTCTATAGAAAAATATTTTTCTTCAAAAATTTTCTATAGAAAAATATTTTTCTTCAAAAATTTTCTATAACAAAATATTATTTTCGAAAAATTTTTATAGAAAAATATTTTTTTCGAAAAATGTTCTATAGAAAAATTTTTTTTTTCCAAAATTTTCTATATAAAAATATTTTGTTCAAAAAAATTTCAAAATATTTTCTGTTGAAAAATATTTTTATCGGAAAATTTTGTACAGAAAAATATTTTTTTCAACAAATTTTCTATTGAAAATTATTTTTATCGAAAATTTTCCTATATACAAATATTTTTTCGAACATTTTTGCAAAATTTATTGAAAATTTTTCTATAGAAAAATATTTGTATCGAAAAATTTTCGGTAGAAAACATATTTTTGCGACAAATTTTCTATAGAAAAATATGTATTTTTTTTTAAATTCTCATAGAAAAATATTTTTTATCGAAAATCGAAATTTCTATAGAAAATTATTTTTTTCGAAAAATTTTCCAAACAGAAAAAAAATATCGAAAAATTTCTATAGAAAAATATTTCTTTTAAAAATTTTCTATAGAAAAATACTTTTGCGAAAGAATTTCTATAGAAAACAACTAAGCCTATTATGGGGTAAAAAGGGTAACTATTGCAACATAATTTATCCTATCCGATAATATAAGTAATAAAGAAGGTGCCGCAACTTAGTAAGTTAGCAAGTCGACTACTAAGCGTAACATATTATATTTTGCCTGGGCTCGAGGCCCGGTCACGGCAACATCAATCTCTGTGATTATTATTTTTTTAAGCCACAGCATCTTTTCCATCTGCTTTAAGCCTACACCAGTAACACGCCATCGATGTAAAAAAAATTGATGTATTGTAGAAAAAAATCTTAAACAATGCGTCTAAAAAAACAATAAATGGCGCAATTTCACTGTTCTTATATAAGTATAGTAATTAAGAATACTTAATTAAAAATTTAATTAAACTAAAATTTTAAGGGTAAAAAGGACCCAAAGTTTATAGGCTTTTGAAACAATATCGTCCTCTTAAGTCTGCATTGGATAATGTAGGGGATGTTGAACACCAAGCAGCGGTTATGACAGCTCTTAGCTTGGTAAACCCAAACTTATCATGGTTATTCTTTATCTCAACTATGGACACTGACCTTCTCTTATTTTCACCCGGAAAACTACGTTAACACCCGTTATTGTAGTGAGTTAACATGTGGCGCGAGTTCTCCCATAATAACTATCAAAATATGGGTTAGGACGTCGGAATATTACCTCACTCCAATTACTATGATAATGCTGAAATTAAAATAAAAACGGCCCCTTATGTTAGAAGAAACTTCAATGCACAAACCAAATAGAGTGAAATCTTTGAAAATAAATTCGAGAGTATGTGCCTTTGACCTCTAGAGTTTGTAAATATAGGCCATTTAAGTAAGTAAGTAAGTAAGTCTACTTTAGAGCTTTTATCAAATTTAAGTATCTAGTATCTAGTTCATTGAAACAAAATTCGATACTCTTCAATTAAGTACCAAATATATACATGTGTGGTACTTTTTCAAAAAATTTGGAGATTTAAGGGTTAAATGGAGACAAAGATAATAATACATTTTAAAATTGTTTTCATAATGTTTTAAAAGTTTTAAATACGAAATTTCAATTTCTGGAAAGCGAAAAAAAGTAAGAAATCCATTGGTACAAACTTATTATTTTGCAAAAAAATCCTAACTTTGTTGTACAGTGTAATAAAAAAGAGAACAAGTACTTGAGAAAAAAATAACAACTAAAAATTATGAAACAGAGAAAATTTTTTGCCTTTGTTTCAAGTAGGGAAAACATGTTGTTATAACAAAAAAATATAAAAAGTAAAAAAATGCAAAAAATATAATAATAAACAGAAATATTTATGAATAAAATGAGAAAATATTTAAGCAGAGAAAATATAATTAAGCAAATAGAACAGACCGGGACCGAAATGCAATAGCACTTGAGATATACTAAAAACATTTTTAATAAATAAAAAAAAGATGGGACCAAGTAAATATGAATGTCAGAGGAAACACTCAAATTTATTAAATAATAAAGTGATTTTAATAAATATATAAAAAGCTATAGGTATATGCATATGAAAATATAAAAAATTCTTAAAATTATCTAAAAAAAAAACACTAACATAAAATAAATGTCAACACTTACCTCCTACACCCAAATTTGCCTTCTTGTCACTAGTATCCTCTTGAAAGGCACGATTCAAGGCAAAAACCTCAATGGCTGGTCCCTTCTGTACACAATCATAAATAGAGCTGGACATTTTGTTGCAGTTAAATGATACGAATAACGCACTAATAGGTAAAACGCAAAAATATTTTATATTAAAGTGAAATTATAGAATTCACCAAACACTGGGAGAAAAACAAACGGGATGTTTTAAAATAAATCACTTTTGATGCACCAACAAACAAAACTAATGTCTGGCACTGCGATGATGATAGTTTTCAATTAATTTAGTTCTTCAAAAAACCGGCGAAGTAACAGAATTTAAATAAAATGTACAACAAGCGAAATGAGTAATAAACCGTGATGGTGGTTAACGCTGCGTTCGCCAACGTATTGTATGACCGACTGAATAATGTTTTTGTAGCAAAAAAAACCTCTGCCGAGATATGAAGAAAAATTGAATGAACTGAACAATACACACAATTTATGAGGCAGAAGCAAATACGTCCGAGTGTAGTATAGAGAGAATTATAGTAAGGAAAACATTTTGTGAGATTTTTTATGAGAACAGTTGAGTGGAAAGCCAGAAAAAACGAGAAATAAAGATATACAAGGGATTTATTAGTCTGCGTCGAAGCTTTTATACTCTTCTTTGGCGGTAGAAAATCCACAGTCGATTAATGAAAATGTTTTTCAAATGAAAAAAAATCCATAACCCGAAAAGTTTTAAATTAAAAAAATAATATTCCGTATGATTTTGGGTGAAAAAATGTATTCCGGTAATTTTTCTATAAAAGAAGTTATTCCGAAAAATTTATTATAATTTTGAAATATCAAATTTTGAAATATCAAATCAATTTAACAGATTTTATATCGAATTATTTTGTGAGGAAAAATTTATATTCCGTTAATCTTTCTATAAAATAAATTATTCCGAAAAAAAATTATTTTTAAAAGTTATTCCGAAAAATTAAATTTCGTAATTTTTTTCTTTTTTTTTTAATTTGTTACAAACATTTTTCGAAATATTGTATATATAACAGGGATTTGGCCTCAGTGGAGTTGGCAACCAGTCGATTCCCTGAGATAGCTCCATCTACCGTTTCCCGAATTACTGGAGGAGATCCCGCTAGAGGCTGTTCGGAAACTGAGATCACTGTGATCTCACTTTCCGAGTCAGACTCAAGCGTTATATCCGCCAGTGACTGAGTGGCCCCGGTGGAGAGGGAGGAATCCAGCAGAACCTCTGTCGCTCCCACTATCTCCTCTAGGTCCGTCAGTATTTGTCTCTCCTGGCGGAGAATGTCCGAGTCGATGTCACTTAAAGTCAGTGCATCAATATCGTCCATCCCTACTGTGTCCGTATTACCCTGAAGCTACGCTCCAGGGTGGTCTCGTCCTTGTCCGTGTCGACTTGTTTTTTTATTTTTTTTTTTTTTTTGGGGTTTTTTGTGTTTGTTTGTTATTGAAAGAAATTTTGTTCCCACGAGTGTGGGGGAAAAAAGGTCACCCACGTCATAGCCCCCTGTAACGCGGGAGCAATATTATACTGCGGAGGCGTCAAGGTATTCAACAGTGCACCGTTGAAACACAGTCTCCTAGAGAGCTGACTTCGCGATTCGATTCGAAAGAAACTAATACTCGAACCTACCCGCTCAGAGCGAATAGATTCGAATGCAGTTACAATCGAGTCGAAAAACGCAGTAGCCTCCTTGGTAAACCCCGACTGCGAACCGAAAAGCCCATGGCACGGTCAAAAACGCAAAAACACCGGGGCTGCGAACCGAAAAGCCCATGGCACGGTCAAAAACGCAATAACACCGGGGCTTGGGGGGGGGGTAGTTTAGAGTAGCACCCACTACTACCTGTTTGGTTCGCGAGGGATACATCCCTTACCCCTCACACGTGGTTGGGGAAGCAGTCACTCAATCGGTGACTGGTTCCTCACCCCGTGTGAGAGGCATTCCCCTATCCACCACCTAGGGACGCGCCCTCTAGGGATTAGGTTCCCCCGAGGGAACCTAATCGGCTATACATATATACATATATAGAAAATCCAAATTCGATTTATGAAAATATTGACTTAATAAAAAAAACCTTTTTCCTAAATAATTTTTTATTAAAAAATAGTATACCAAGTTATTTTTATAGAAAAATTTTGTATTGAAAATTTCCTAATATTTTATATTAAAAATTCATCTATTAAACTTTGTTACGATCGTTTTTCTCTTGAAAACTTTGTATCAAAAATTTCTCAATAAGAACAAATTGGTGTTTTGTATTTTTAGTTCTTCGATTAAAAAATTTCTTACATAAAGTATTTCTGTTAATTTTGTTAATTTTCTAATTAAAAAATGAACCGAAAGAAAAATATTAGCCCTCTACGACTGACGTGTAGTCTAGCAGACACCAACAAAGTAAATTTTTTTGTACAGAAAGTTCATACGACGCCAATAAATATATATAATATAAAGCGAGCCAACATGTGCCTCGTCTTTCCCCCATAAGAACAATAAAAACGTCGGGCTAGTAACCACTCCTGGAAAAATAACTTACTATTAAAAAAACAAAAAAGCCTGAAAAAAATGTCTAATAGTCTACCACGTCATTAAAATTTTGAAAACTATATCACATCAGTCGCAGAGGGTTAAAAGAATTTGTACCGAAAATGTTTCTGTATATCTAAACATTTTCTATTCAAAAATAGGTATCGACAATTTTTCTTTAAAAAAATAGTTATGTATATAAAATTATCCTATCTGAGTCATATATGCTCCAATTTGTTCGATAACTTTCTGTCATTCTGAAGGTATTTGCATTAAACTAAAATAAACGCAATAACATTTTTTCTGTGTAACCAACCTATTCCATTTTTATTGGGAGAAGGTAGTAATCACTTGGTGCTAAGTTCCGAAGATTCTAACGAATAATAATCGACGTATGTGACCTGGGCTTATGATGATTAAAGACAACACTTATATTGGCCAATGCCATCTACATCTGATTGCACCAGGTATAACCTTCGAATTCGAATAATGTAAGTTATGCATTTTTCATCACCAATTATTATCCGATTGAAAAATGAATCGATTTTAATGCTATTCACAGATAGAAAATTGGCCCATAAAATTTTTTTGTGGTTACTTTTTTATCCGGTCTTATTTAAATTGTTCCAAAGGTTTTTTGTTCAATGTTCAACTCCTTACATAAATCTATTTACTTTTTGAAAATCGGCGTTATATAGCGTGTTTTTTAATTAGAAATTACCTGAAGAGTGGACGCAATTAAAATTGGACATAATTGTTTGTTACAGCAGGGACCATGATTTATTTATTATTTCATGGCAGGGGCTTTACTATGTAATTCGATTCGAAAGAAAACTTTATAATCACAATATGTTAGATATTTAAATACGAAAAGTTTTTCTTTCGAATCGAACTACAAAGTAAGGCCGCAGTATTCAAAATTTTAGCCGACGGACTTGCATTTTCAGCTTTATCGAAGAAAAACTCTTTTAATACCGTCATTATTACAACCACATCCGTTGTAGTGCAATATTCAGTTGCGATGGAGCTCAGATTTGTTATTGTTGTAACAGTTCTAAACGTTACATTTATATCAATATTGAGTTTACATTGCTCGACAGGCGCTTCGTTGGAACCCACGAGGATGCGGCCCTCGTGTTGGTGCACCAGCTAGAACGTGGAGAAGGTCAATTGATGCGGAGTTACAAGCAGCAAACTATTTATGGAATGATGTATGCCTAACATCTCGCAATAGAGTTCGATATAAAAGGATGGTTGAGGCCCTATGCTCCACTATGAGTCAAGTTGGCGGTACATATGTAAGTTCCCTAAGCTTAATTTAGGCATACATTTTTTGGGAACGGCACGGTCCACGCATGATCAAAAGATGTTTAGTATGCTGCTGTATCCTGAACTGTAAAAGAACGTTTTTTTTTTGTGGCAAATTCTTTTCTTTTAATGTTATTGGCGGCATTCTAAATCGGAAATTGCAGAATTGGTGGCGTCCATAGGACACCTCTGGCAATACTTTGAATACCTACTTCCCTTAATAACTTCTTAAAATCCTAATATCAAACGTATACTTTTAGGCCGATAGTTTAAGAAGAAAAGTTATATATACTATAATATCTGAACAAAAATTTTGAATGCTTTTTGTTTATACCTTACAATGTTCCCTTGGTTAAACAGATAATTAGGATTATTCTCTTTCAGGGTCCACAATATTAAATCTTCATTATTGTATTTAAACATCACAAACTCTTCGATAAACCGATTATAACCACTTTTAATTCAGATACTGGTTAAAACAAGAAAATGTACGATGACGTACATTAGACCGACCACTCCGCAAAATGTTTATCTTTTGAAAAGACGCAATGAAAGAGGAGCGGAAGAACTTAATCAGTCATACATAGTAGTTACCGGTGTGTATTTTTTGCTTGCTATTGTTTGTATGTATCAGTTTCAATTTCTTTAAGTTGGAGCATGTTTTCCACCTGGAGCTTTTGTGCGCTAATTCTTTTAAATTTACTATTTTATTCAAATTTCCTTGGCTTGCATCCTTTTCGAATTCTTTAATGTTTTGTTTTTACTTTACTCTTTCATTTTCTTTCGTTTGTTTAATTTTTGCATAAAATCATTCACAATCGTCGTGTGAATACAGTGATGGGATTATGAATGGATACACTGTGAGCCTAAACAAAATCATAATGTGTAGAAATGTTTGTCTGATACCCACTTTTATGATAAGCAATCAACTTAGAATGACTTTCTTGAATATTCATTAATGTCAGAAAACAATTTATTTAATTAATTAGCGTTTTTTGTTGAAAAGAAGACAAAGTTACTGTTTTAAAGGTTTTAGATTCTAAAATTTAGGGCATTTAAAATAGTTCGGTATCTATAGAACCTAAAATCATTTTGATGGGAACACAACAACATTCATTCATAAAATATTAAAGTTGGCAAAAATATTGAAAACAACCACTTTAACTTCCATAAATTAAATTCGTAACTTAATTCCGTAAAGTTGGGTAATGTAGAGATTGATGTTGGATACCAAACAACGGTTCTGATTGGTCATAAGTTGATAAGCTTAGACTTATCTTGGTTAGCCTTCATTTCAGCTGTGGACACTGATATTCTCGTATTATAACCCAGGGAACTGCCTTAACATTTGTTAATATAATGAGCTAACATGTGTCGCGAGTTCTCCCATAAGTACGATAAAAATATTATGAAAAAGCTAATATTAGAATAAAAACTGCCTATACAAAAATAAAATTTCCAATACAAAAAATTATAAAATTTCCTATGGAAAAATAAGACATTTTTTTAATTTTTTTTAAAAACAAAAAATTTCTGATAAATTTTCCTAAAAAAATCAAGAAATTAAAAAAAAAAATAACAAAAAGAAACAAATTGAAAAATTTTCTTAAAAAGACAAGAAATAATTTTATAGTAGATATGACTCTACTAGTTACGAAACATGAATACCGAGAGCAAGTACTATATATTTCATTGTCAACTTTTCACTATTATATTCTTTATTTCCTACTTATTGTGTAAGCCAGTTGCATTATCATTTTAATATTTATGTAAATGAAATAATACGATATAATTTTAAGTTTTTAAATAACTTTATGTATGGGGTAATCTTGTATAATGAAAAAATGAAGTCTCAATAAATTACTAATCTAATCTAAGACAAGAAATATTTGGAAAAATTTCTATAAAACAAGAAAAAATTTTTTTATAAAAATAAAAAATGTTTAAAAAAATTTCCTACAAAATAAGAAATGGTAGAATATGCGCAAAAGATCGAAGCACATGGAGTCCTAAAATATGTTCGGCCTTTAACCTTAACAGGTTGTAAATATAGGCCATTTAAGTTAGTAAATCTTAAGTTTAACTTTTTTAATTTTTTCTTTAATAAATTCCGAAACCTTGAAAAATTTTAGAGTTTTTTTCAATCTTTGAAATTCTTAACATAAAAAAACATTTTATAAAAAAAAACAAATATTTTCTGTATCTAAAAATTGTAATATTTTTGGAGATGTGGCAATAGCTGTGCATCCTGCTAAAACCATGTGTTTAGTGTTCCGATTATCCAGTTACAGACGCCGTTGACATTAATGGCATGGCCGACTTTGTTCTCGAAGAAATATAGACCGATGACGCTGCCAGTCCAAAATATACACAAAACAAGGACTTTTTCGAGGTTCATTGCAGGATTTTTGATTGTTATATCCACGGGTCGGCACAAAGAGAACAGAACAAAAAAAAAAAAATAATAGTCGGCATAGTTGCCGTTTTTATACTTTTAACTACATAAGGTTTCAAAGTTTCTATAGAAAACTTTTTCAACAAAAATGTTTCTATAGAATATTTTTTTATCAAAAATTTTTCCATAAAAGATTTGAAAATTTTTTGATATAAAATATTTTTATTGAAAATTTTTACAGAAAAATATTTTTATCCAAAAATTTTTGAAACAAAAATATTTTTATAAATATGTTTTTACAAAAAATGCTTGAATCGAAAATATCTAAAAAATATAAAAATCTAAAATTGTTGAATATTAGAATTTATTTCTAATTAGGGTATTCGCAAGGTCATAATTGGTTGAGGCCCTATGTTCCATCTATTTGATTTTAAAACATTTTGGTTTAAAATTAAAAATTGAAAACTTTTTAGCTTATTTGAAACTAGGACTTATGGCGAAATAAGACAGACCCCTTGTGAATACCCTACATATTGAAAAATATCTATTATTCACAATAACACAGAAATTATTAGAGATGATATAATTCAAAACTGTTTGATACTATTTCCTGAAATATTATAAAAATACGAATTATTATTGTGGATTTGGCCAATTATATTTATTGTTGAGTATTCAATATTATTTATATTTCAACATTTTAATACGATATTTATATGTGATTTAAATGTGTTATACTTGTATTTAAGTTTAAGATTAAATTGGTTTCATTTCACATTTATTTTATATTAAGTAAGATATTTTTCAAACTGCGATTAATTTTTTTAATCACCAATAATTAAGAGATTATCTAAAAAAGTATTTTTTATAATATTTTTTTTAAGTTACACTACTAGAAGTTCTTCAAGACCTTTAATAAATAATACTCTGTGAACTTCTGAGTTGTAACATACTAGCAAAACTTATTAGTTTAACTAAAATCACGATTGGTTAATATAGCAGGAGCTACCAAACTCCAGCCATAAATTAAAACACCCAACCAGCTAGAAATGATTTTAATCCACATAGAAGCGGCATTGGCATTAAATAATTCAATATCGGAATTGGGTCTGTAATAGAAATTAAAATTTTAATTAAATTAGTTTCTATAATTTGATTAAACAAATTTCAAAAAACTTACTTATACCAATTGGTCAGAGTCATCATAACGTAGAGCGAAGCACATACAAATACAATATGAAACATGGACCAGGAATAGGTAACACCTTCCGATTCATTATCACCACCACTACCCTTTGAATCACCTGCTTCTGCATCTGATAAAACTTCTGTTAAAACTAGTTTTCATTAGATTTAAATCGTATTTTAGATTTTTAAAATACATTTAATTTGTTAGTTTTGTTGAGTGTTGGAATAATTATTTTTGGTTCGTTTCAAAATTTACCATAAATACAAAAGCCGTTAGTGGTTTATTTACATTAATTTGTTATAAAAGAAAAGATAAAATTTGGGGTTAATTGTTAAAAAAAAAAATCAAAATAATTAAATAATTTAGAAAAAAAATTTTGGTGGCTTATGAATATTTATGCAGATGGTGAATATTTTGTTAATGTATGGTGAGTACTAAAATACATTTAAAGTATGGTTATCATTCAATGTGGTAAGTAAATGTTTAGCTTTTGAAGTGTGGTGAGTATTGAGATACATCAAAAGAATGCAAAAATTTTTTAATCTAAACAAAATTAAAAATGTTACCTCTCTTTTCATCAACATTACTGATTTTCGAAACCTCAACAGCCGAACTAATGCAATTATATAAAATGCACAACATCCAAATAACTAAACCAATAATGTTGGTAGTGTCAAATGTAACCTTTGAATTAGGAGTTGGAGGGGCCATGGTAGTAACGCTGGTATTACCCTCAATAATGCTAAACATGCCAGGATTGCAAACTTTTTCTGTAGGAAAATAATTTTAAAAAAAGATGAAACAAATTTTAGAATTGTTAAGTTTCTATCATACCAGGATTATTAGCCACTGCAGACCAGGTCAAGTAGATGGTATACAAAGTAACTAAAGAACTTTGCAAGAGGCCAGACTGGGGTAAACGTTCTTGAACTGCTGGCAATACTGAGATAACACTGATCAAAACGCAAAGAATCAAGTTAATGGAGATGAAGAACTTGTTGAGACCACATTCGGAACTCTAATATTTTGATAAAAAGATACAAATATCATTTAAAATTTTAATAACTGCTTTTTAGGGAGAACTTACTTGTGTAAAGTATATGTAGAGTAGAGAAATTCCAGCAATCGATAAACAATAACTTATCAAGGTTACAAATACCAAAGCATAGTAATAGCCACGATTATTTTCAGCATTATCTAAAAGAAATATTAAAAATAAATTACTATGTATCAGATTCTAACTGTGGCAATTGGAAAAAGTGCTTAAGTCTGTTTTTTTTTGGTTTTGCAGGAGAGAGGTTTTAAATTTTGAAGTAAATTTTTTAAAAATTAGTTCAATTCTAATGAGGGCAATCAAGTTTTGGAAGAAGATTTGTTATTTGGAAAAAAGCTACTAATTTCTTAAGCTTTTATTGCGAAAAAGATTTATGTTGAAAAGAAAAAACAAAAAGCAATTATGCTTTAACCTCCTGCGAGATCGTACAAAATAATTAAAAATTTGCCCATGAGTACTTTTAAATATGAAGATTTTATTATTCACCAATATTGCTTAAGTCGACTTAAGCACTTTTTCGGTTTTGCCACACATATATTAACACACTAATTCATAAAGAAATTACATAATTATCAAAGGCTTATTGTAGGAATTCTGTATAGCAAGTTTAATTTATAAGTTTGTCATAAGTTTATTATCATTTCCTTTATATATAAGTCGGTAAGTTTCCTTCAACTGGAAAATTTGTTAATATAATGAATGTTTAGAAAATTTTTTATATACGAATTTCTCCGGTTTTGAGTAAAAAAATGAATCAAGCCAATGTCTTATTCTCTTTTATGAAGTGAAACGTATTCCAGTAACTTTATGTATCGATTAAAGCAATGAATAAGGTCTGCCTTACAAGGCAGATGAGCCAAAACATCACATCCAGTGTTTTCCTAAAAGTTTTGACCGGTCTGTCAACATGTGCACGAGTGTTGTCATGATGGAAGATTTATGGCCTCGTTTCTGATTGAATATTATGGTCGTTTTTTTTTGTAAAAGGAAGACTTAAAAAACTCATAATTCAAGTCACCCTTCTTATCCCTCCAAACACAGAGCTTTACCTTGGCGTTATGCATATTATGATTAGGCGTACATTTGACTGGTTGGCTGGTCTTTACTTATGTTTTTTGTGCTTAGGGTTATCGTATTTCATCACCAGCATAACAATATAAAGCAAAAATTACTTCATTCAAGCATCATTTCATACATATAAAATCTTCGGCTTATAGTACACTCTAATTTTATTGATCTTTATATAGAAAAATTGGTCAAGTTTTTTTTAGAAATTCCGCTATTTACTTAAAATGTATAATGTTAATAAAATAGTTCTTACCTATCCAATTCTCCGCCAATGAATGTGCAAAATCAACAATAATAATCAGCTGCACCAAGATAAAAGCCAGACCACCTATCAGCCCGACCCACATCATGGACGGGCCAAATGAACCATCTGGTATAAAAATGGCACCAATAGCAGCTCCGAAACAAATCAAGAATTTCAAGGGCCAAAATTCATTTTGTATATGTGAACGAGGATCTCGCGAAGACTTCACACCCAGCATAATCAAAGCCATGAGGGTAAAGAAACAGGCTAGACCAAAACATATTCGATAAACAGCCATATAACCCAAAGCATAGTCACAATCCAATTGTAGAGATCCTCCCGAAAAGGTATCCAAAGCCTTAGAACTAACCGTTGAAGTGGAATTTATACAGAATGGTAACTTTTTCAAAGTGCCTTGCAGGCCGGGCGACAAGGCAATGGCTCCTAAAATTGTACCCACAAGCAACATAAAGGCATACATGAAACGTGAAGAGGTGGAGTTCTTGCATGAGGGGCAAGCACTGCAGCACATACTGGCGGCTGTGCCAGTACAGCAGAGGGCACACTGGAAAAAAAGTTATATATGTATGTACATGAGTCATTGTATATTAGGTATTAATAATTTAATTAAATATTCCCAAGAAACCCAAAGCAAAAAGAATAAACAACAAATATTTATCACAATGCATAATATTATTGATTTTTTCTTCCTGCTTTGTTTACATTGAATGAACAAAGACTTATTTTTATCAAGTTCCAGATGTTGAAAAGTTGTCCAGATTTTCTTACCTGTGCCGCTGAACACAGTCCTAAAACTGCTCCCATTTTAATTTAAATGAACTTGCTTAATTTTTATATTTAAATAGTATTTCTGAATAATTTTTATAGTATTTTTAAAGAAATATTTCACAATCTACGTTGTATTCCAATTTTCGTCTTGAACTGCAATAAAAATATACAGAATAATTTGTCTCAGCTGTTTTTGTTGACGCAATTGTCAAAATAAAGTAATCATTCACAATAGCTTTTGCAGTTAGCACAACCAAAGCGATACCGACAATAATATGTAACTATGAACAGAATAGAAGCGTAAGGCGTAATGTGAATATATATATTTTGTTTCTGAATACATATTTTTAATTAATTGTGGTTTGTTTCATGTTATTTCTTTTTATACCCTTCACCATCTTTGGTGGAAAGGGTATTACAAATTTGTGCTAATGTATGTAACGCATAGAAATATTTGTCTAAGACCCACCTTAGTATACCAATAGGCTTAGAATCACTTTCTGAGTCGATTTAGCGATGTCAGTCCGTCCGTCCGTTGGGCTAGCTGGACCCCCATGTAAACCTTGCAATCAAACTACAGGTCACAATTCTAAAGATAATTTGATGAAATTTGGCACAGATCATTTTTTTTAATGGGACCACGGCTATTGAAATTCGTCAAAATCGGTTCATTATGTATGGTACCTCCCATAGGTCCTACTTCCCGGAATTGATATATTGGCCGCAAAAATCAATATTTTTTTTATGAAATTTGAAACAAATACTGCTTATGTAAACTTAAATCACTGTACCAAATTTCGTTGAAATCGGTTCACATTTGACCATAGCTCCCATACAAACTTTTCTGTCAAAACGCACTAAATGAGACAAAAATTACTAAAACGCTCATAAATCTGAAGATAATGAAAATAAAAACTGTAATCAATTTGCCAAATTTCGAAATAATCGTTCCACATTTGACCCTAGCTCTCATATAAGTCAAAATGACATTAACAGTTTAAATATATAAGTTTTGAGAAAATGTTTGTATGACGGCAAAATTTAGCTAATATTTGTCTTTATACAGAAAAAAGAACACCTTTCACCTTAGTGGTGAAGGGTATCGTATGGTCGATCTTGACCATAAGTTACTTATATAACTTTTTTTTTGAAAAAAATATTTTTTTGAACACTTCAACAAAGTACGTGATTCCTTGAGTAGAGCCAAAATTTGTAACTTTTTTGTTTACATGAATTGCTTAAACTTCTTCATACAAACTTCAGTATTTACGAACATTATTTAAGCCAAGAATACATGTGAGTTATTACCAAGAATAGTGCACAGTATTTTCGGGTTTAATATAGTGTTTTTGGATCTTTTTAGTCTGGGCTATTTAATGGGAGAGTATTAAATTAAGGTTAGTTTAGTGTCTTAAATAGTCCTTAATGTTTTACATTTTTCATTTTACTCTCATTTTTACAAACATACAAATTTATACGATAAAATATGAAAATACATCTATGTTAGTAACTTATGTACCCTTTCGGTCATTCAGTTAACTTTAAATTTACTTAAAGCTAACTATTTCTCAAGTAGTTGTGACTGACACTTGGATTACTTCTATATGTAATTTACTAACTATTTTAACATGGCGATGCTCTAGGAGGTAGTCAATTGTCCGAATCTGTATTACTCTTAATTAACTTAAAGTTAGATATATTGTTCAAGCAATGTATTACATAGATATGATAATCATAGTAAAAACAATTATTTCACGGATTGCATTTTATGTTTTATGATTGAGAATCTCCTGGAATGGGTGTTGTGTGGAAAATATGGTTAAATGTGGACCGATTTCTCAAAACTCATATGATATATGTTCATATAAAACATCCTTAAATTAAAATAGATTTATTATCATTTCTTTTAAGCCTTCGCTTATAGATGATTATAGATTTTCAAGAAACGAAGCTTACTTTGATTGAAATATTTACAGTTTTTAGATCATGTAAAAAAATGGTAGGTTTGGGAGTTTTTAATGGGGAATCTGTTTGGAGATCAATGTCGAAATTGTGCTACTTCCACTGGATGACTCTGAGGACTAAATTAAGTAGAGTTGGCGTTGCAATTGAAAATGTGGGCGGTATTATGACAACATGCTGGGCATACGTTGAGAACGGCACTGTCTCTACGGTATCAGAACATGTTTAATTTTTCCCCAGATTTGTCAGAACGACACCTGTCTTACTATCGAAAATTTCTATAAAAAATTTTCTATTAAAAAATTCTGTATAAAAAATTTCTATAGAAAATTTTTCTATAAAAAATTTCTATAAAAAATTTTTCTATAAAAAATTTCTATAGAACATTTTTCTATAAAAAATTTTTATAGAAAATTTTTCTATAAAAAATTTCTATAGAAAATTTTTCTATAAAAAATTTCTATAGAAAATTTTTCTATAAAAAATTTCTATAGAAAATTTTTCTATAAAAAATTTCTATAGAAAATGTTTCTATAAAAAATTTCTATAGAAAATGTTTCTATAAAAAATTTCTATAGAAAATTTTTCTATAAAAAATTTCTATAGAAAATTTTTCTATAAAAAATTTCTATAGAAAATTTTTCTATAAAAAATTTCTATAGAAAATTTTTCCATAAAAAATTTCTATAGAAAATTTTTGTATAAAAAATTTCTTTAGAAAATTAAAAAAAAAAATTCTATAAAAAATGTTTCTATATAAAATTTCTATAAAAAATTTCTATATACAATTTTTCTATAAAAAATTTCTATTGAAAATTTTTCTATAAAAAATTTCTATAAAAAATTTCTATAGAAAATTTCTATAGAAAATTTTTCTATAAAAAATTTCTATAGAAAATTTTTATATAAAAAATTTCTATAGAAAATTTTTCTAAAAAAAAATTTCTATAGAAAATTTTTCTATAAAAAAATTTCTATAGAAAATTTTTCTATACAAAATTTCTATAGAAAATTTTTCTATAAAAAATCTCTATAAAAAATGTTTCTATAAGAAATTTGTATAGAAAATTTTTCTATAAAAATTTTTTATAAAAATTTTTTCTATAAAAAATGTCTATAGAAAATGTATCTATAAAAAATTTCTAAAAAAATTTTTCTATAAAAAATTTCTAAAGAAAATGTTTCTATAAAATGTTTCTATAGAAAATTTTTCTATGAAAGATTTCTATAGAAAATTTTTCTATAAAAAATTTCTATAGAAAGTTTTTTTTTTTAATTTCTATAGAAAATTTTTTTATAAAAAATTTCTGCACAAGATATTTTTATAAAAAATTTCTAAAGAAACTGTTTCTATAAAAAATTTCTATAAAAAATTTCTCTAAAAAAAAATTTATATAAAAAATTTTTATAGAACATTTTTCTATAAAAAAATTCTATAGAAAATTTTCTATTAAAAAATGTCTATAGAAATATTTCTATAGAAAATTTTGTTATATAAAATTTCTAAAGAAAATTTTTCTATAAAAAATGTCTATATTTTTTTAAAAAAAATTTCTATAGAAAATTTTTCTATAAAAAATGTCTATAGAAAATTTTTTTTATAAAAAAATTCTATAGAAAATTTTTTCTTAAAAAAATTCTATAAAAATTTCTATAGAAAATTTTTTCTTAAAAAAATTCTATAAAAATTTCTAAAAATTTCTATAGAAATATAAAAATTTTATATAAAATTTTTCTATAGATTAAATTTCCTATAAACATTTCTATAGAAAAATTCTCTATAAAAGATTTCTATAGAAAATTTTTCTATAAAAGGTTTCAAAAGAAAATTTGTCTATAAAAAATTTTTAGTGAAAAATTTTCTACAAAAAGTTTCTATATAAAATTTTTCTATAAAAAAATTTCTATAAAACATTTTTCTTTAAAAAATTTCTATGGAAAATTTTTCTATAAAAAATTTCCATAGAAAATTTTTCTATAAAAAAATTCTATAGACAATTATTCTATAAAAAATTTCTATAGAAAATTATTCGATAAAAAAATTTCTATAGAAAAATTTTCTGTAGAAAATTTTGTATAAAAAATTTCTATATAAAATTTTGTATAAAAAATTTCTATATAAAATTTTCTATAAAAAATTTGTATAGAAAATTTTTTGTATAAAAAATTTCTATAGAAAATTTTTCTAAAAGTTATGCCACTATTCATTTAAATGAATAACCTTTACCTAAATCTACAAAAGTAATAACTAAATATATAGCAATAAAGTTTTATTTCATGACTTCAATTAAGAAAATGTTTTAACTATTCAAGTGCTTTTACTGATATGCGTATTAAAGTTGAAAGAGTTGTATTCATGGAACCAGAACAAAATGTGTCATCGTCAAAAGTACCATGACGAATTTTTTTAAATAATTGGTGCTACAACAAATGTAATGCTAAAAAAGTTGAATAAAGTTTTACTCAAAGTAATTAATTAAAAATGTATAAAGTTTTCAATATTTATGTTTTCGGACAAGACTAATGAAATGGTTTAGTATAAATAAATAATTTTTGAATATCAAATAGCCGAATTTAATCCATCCATAATATGGGCTAAATAATTGAGTAATAAATTTGGTATTATTAAAATACTTACAGAACAATTGTTTTTGGGTTAGAACAATTTGCAGACAAAGCTTTAAGTTTAAATGTACTCGTATGTAAATAAATATGTAACCTAACATGCATTTGCTTCTATGTGGACTTAGAAATTTACATTTATTATTACAAATTGTAATTTACATAAATAATTGAGTTGTCTTTACCTTACATTACTTTACTAAACCTCAAAGTCATTATTATTATTATTGTCATCACAAGCATATGAATAATAGGAAATATTTATATAGCATATTTAGGAATTACACTATGCAACAAAGCATAACTTTTGTTTTGACCTCTGATCAAGACCAATTCAAATTTAATAAACAAGTAAGACAGACAGACAGATAGACAGACAGACAGACAGACAGACAGACAGACAGACAGACAGACAGACAGACAGACAGACAGACAGACAGACAGACAGATAGACAGACAGACAGACAGACAGACAGACAGACAGACAGACAGACAGACAGACAGACAGACAGACGGACAGACAGAAAAGGGTGTACCATTTATTTGCTGATAGTTTTTAGTACAATCTGCACAGATTTCCCGTAGCCCAATCTACTTTAACATTTCCAATTTAGACTTTATTTGTGGATTATTTTATATTATTATAAAAAAAGTGGTTGACTAGTGTAATCTTATTTTATGGACCTTTTACAGGCTCTCAACCTAGTAGGACATTGTAAAATGGACAAATACAATGTAATTGTAACTAAACTGCCTACTTGTGGTTTTGTCTCTTAGAAGCACATGTTGCTCCATTTTGTTCTAGACATAAATATAACATTTATATGTATGTCAACAATACCCAACAGTTGAAAATTGTAGGACAGGCTCCAACATAAGTCAAATACCTAGTGTTTCTTGCAAGGAGTTATCGTTGAAAGTAAACAACCAGCTCCTTAAGGAAACCCAAAATGTCCACTGCTAACCATAAATAGTTTGGAGATAGTAAATTTAGAGCTTCTTGGTAGAACAATATAAATCTGAAATGTTCAAGATATTTAGGGTATTATAAATTTCGAAAGTAAAGTGCTCAAAAATAAAACTATATCAAACATACTCTTCATGTTTAAAATACGATCATACTTAGGATTTAAAAAGTATTTTTATATTTATATCCATAAATTACTCTTTATTTTAATCTTTTCACAAATCCTCAATGAACACCCTAATATTTTCATATCCATGTTGAAATGCTTTTGAAACGTAAATAACTATAAAATGTTTCACATTGTATTTTAATGACTCCTCTTAGTATGAATTTTCCTATTGTTGGCAAAAAGTAGTGTTTGTGCACTTACATACACACATATAAAATACATATAATTGTCGTATGTATGACTCATAAAAGTGTCAGTTACAATTATTTCAATTGTTCATATTTTTATTACAGTAGCAAAAACTGAAAGTATTTATTTAAATGCCTCTGGCACTTTGAGCCCATACATTTGGGGTCAAATAAATGCCTTTTATTGCTACTGACATTTTTTGTTAGTTTTAATATTAATTGTGATTTAAATATTTTTAAAGGCTTTAGTGAAAATTATTTAAATAGGAATTAAAATTAATTAAAGTTGATTTTTATACCCACCTTCAAAAAATAATGGGGGCATATTGAGATTGTCAAAAAGTTTGTAACTTCCTTAATACAAGATAAACTGGAAACTGATGTATATTCTGAATCCTTATGAAATTGTGAGACATCTGTCTGTCTGTCTGTCTGTTTGTCTGTCTCTCTGTCTGTCTTTCTGTCTATCTGTCTGTCTGTCTGTTTGTCTGTCTATTTGTCTGTCTTTCTGTCTGTCTGTCTGTCTGTCTGTCTGTCTGTCTGTCTGTCTATCTGTCTATTTGTCTGCCTTTTTTTTATGATATTTAAATTTTTCTATAGAAAATTTTATGATATTAAATTTTTTCACAGAAAATTTTATGGTATTGAAATTTTTTGAAGAAAACTTTATAATATTAAAATTTCTATAGAAAATTTTACAATATTAAAATTTTTCTATGGGAAATTTTACGATATTAAAATTTTTCTATAGAAAATTTTATGATAGTAAAGTTTTTCTGTAGCAATTGCTTGATATTAACATTTCTATAAAAGATTAAATGGTATAACATTTTTATACCATATAAAAATTTTATGATATTAAAATTTTTTTATAAAAAAATTAATTGCACTGAAATTTTTTTATAAAAAATTTTATGATCTTAACATTTTTTTATAGAAAATTTTATGATATTAACATTTTTCCATAGAAAATTTCATGATATTAAAATTTTTCTGTAGAAAATTTTATAATATTTAAATTTTTTATAGAAATTTTATGATATTAAAATTTTTCCATAGAAAATTTTATGATATTTAATTTTTTTTATAGAAATTTTATGATATTAAAATTTTTCCATAGAAAATTTTATGATATTCAAAGTTTTCTATAGAAAATTTCATGATATACAAATTTTCCTATACAAAAGAACATTTTTCTATAAAAGATTGTTGATATTTTAATTTTTCTATAGAAAATTTTATGATATTAAAATTTTTCTATAGAAAATTTCATGATGTAAAAATTTTTCTATAGAAAATTGTTTGATATAAAAATTTATTTATAGAAAATTTTTTGAAATTTTTCGATAAAAAATTTTTCTATACAAAAATTTTCGATAAAAATTTTTCTATACAAAAATTTTCGATTAAAATTTTTCTATACAAAAATTTTCGATAAAAATTTTTCTATAGAAAAATTTTCGATAATTTTTCTACAGAAAAATTTTCGATTAAAAAATTTTTCTATAGAAAAATTTTTGATAAGAAAATTTTTCTATAGAAAAATTTTCGATAAAAAATTTGTCTATAGAAAAATTTTCGATAAAAAAATTTTTCTATAGAAACATTTTCGATAAAAAAATTTTTCTATAGAAACATTTTCGATAAAAAAATTTTTCTATAGAAACATTTTCGATAAAAAAATTTTTCTATAGAAACATTTTCGATAAAAAAGTTTTTCTATAGAAACATTTTCGACAAAAAAGGTTTTCTATAGAAAAATTTGCGATAAAAAAATTTTTCTATAGAAAAATTTTCAATAAAAAAATTTTTCTATATAAAAATTTTCGATAAAAAAATTTTTCTATATCAAAATTTTCGATAAAAAAATTTTTCTATATCAAAATTTTCGTTAAAAAAATATTTCTATAGAAAAATTTTCGATAAAAAAATTTTTCTATATAAAAATTTTCGATAAAAAAATTTTCTATAGAAAAATTTTCGATAAAAAAATTTGTCTATATCATAGAAATCTGTTCACTTTTAATATAGCTTCCATACAAAACTGTTACGGAAACAGCCTAAATTCCACCTAAATACACTTAAATGGAAAAAAAGTTTGCTTTGTTTGTCTTTGTGCCCTGGTTACAATCAAATGAAAGGTGGGAATGTATTTTTTTCGATTTAATAAATAAAGTTCCCTTAATGTTCATACTGTTAAAAAAAGTTATAAAATTTGTAAAAAAGTAATATTAAATTTTACTTTAATATTTCAAAGAAACATCATACATAAAAGGTAGTGCATATTTTTAGGCTTAATTATTTTCATATTATGATTAAGTGCAATAATTTGTTATATTTAACAAACTACTTTTTCATGAAAAAGACTTAAAAGGCCTGCTTTCAGAAGAAGCTGAAGATGGTCAAAATAAAGACTATAGAAGGTAAAGGCCGATGTTCCTCAGAAAGTACAACAAGCAACAAACACAAATGTTTTCTATGCCCTGCTTGTATCGTCCCATAAACATGTTTTGAAAGTTGATGATGTAGTTAAAGAAATGATAGAAGATATATACAAGTCTATATTTTTTATTTATTTTGATAGTTATTCAGTTTTATATGTTCGGTGGTCGTGGCAGATTTTTATGGAACTTTCCACATATTTCAACATCATAATACTGATCATCTGTGCAAAGTTAAAAACAAACATTTGGGGAAAAAAAATATTTTCGGGTTATATAGACGGGGCCCATCGCCTCTTTTATAGCCCGAAATTTGTTTTTAATTTCGATGAACTTTATTTTTTTTAACTAGGTTTAAGAAGCATATGACCAAATTTAAATGTTCTATAAGCTCTCCTTATATTTTTTGTCAAGAAATGTATGAAAAAACACAACTGTTGTGCTGCACAGTAGTATTTATTTATACATCGATGTGCAAAAAATAGGAGTGATCCTACTACGATGAAATTTTTCATAATTGTTCTGTTATATATAGATAAGAAAAGTTAAAAAATTTTTCAAAAACCGCCCTTGAAGTACAGAATTTGATTAAATTCAACACACGTCTATGAATTAGTTCAAGAAATATGTTTCTTAATTTTGGTTGAAATTAGTCGACTTCTTGGGGTACCTGGTTTGGAACCCCGTTTTTTATTTATGTATTTTTCTTCTTAATATATAAGCCGCAATTCTCAACAGAATTTGATGAAAGCACACGTCTATTAATTGACCAAAAAGCTCTACTATTTTTTTGTTAAATTCTGACTCCTAGGGATACCTGCCTTGGACTTACACATAAATTCAATTTGATTAAAAAGTTACGCCTAAACGACTGCAGCACTTTTTGCTTAAATTATGCGTAAAAATTTATATGACTTTTTTCAACAAATTTTGTATTTTGTTTTACGATCGGTGAATTCCGGTGATTTTTTCCTCCTCAATCCAAAGAAGAGACATTTGCCTTTCACGTGGTTACTGTCGGAGCACCGAGCAAAACCGACTCAATTTATTTTTTGTCCAAAGAAAACACTGCATTTTGTAGAGCTTTTTTGATTTCCGGATATCTACTAAACTATATAAGAGATTATGTTATTTTGTTCTGCAGACTAAAACCAAGGTTCTGTATCTTAATTAAATCGACATCGAGATTGAAGCTGTGAAACAATATTTGATGCATGAGCTACTGAGTTAGATGAAAAACTTCATTACTTTTTGTTTTATAATATTAAGCATATTTTAAGGAGCATTCGAGTTGTTTTTCAAAAACACTAGTCCATGAGTTGTCGGGAGAGTGATTGATGGACCTTCAAAGTTGGTCGCCTTAGGTGTTCGACTTTTGATATTTCGGTAAAATCGAATTTTTGGGTTGATTTTTTACCTATTTTTTAATCTAAAATTCTAAAATTTCTTAAAAATACTCCTTCAAAAAAAGTCATTTTTTTTAAACAAGTTTTTCCCGGGTTAGGAATTGGATTTTTTTCAATCGATAGTACAGTGGGCTTTGCAGTGGAACAAAGTTGCCTACCTCTGGCATGTCAAACCATTAGTTCCGCACAACTTTTGCCAATATGGTCCGTTAAAAAGTTACAGAATTAATTCCAAAAGAAGTATTCTTAAACCACTGTGCGGCGCCAACATCCCTTCGCACGATTGATTACTTTTTGACACCCTGTATAATAAAAACATAAATAGATATATGTTTTGCAGACAATTATGATTGTATTGTCACTTTATTCGATATATGGTAAATACAATCAATAAATAAAAAAGTCTTTTATATACCACAAACATATACACATGTATGCATAGTAGTCTAAAGGGAACCCCCGACAACATGTATATGAGTACTTTTTGTGCCTACTTCACTAAATTCAAGTAACAATTTTCACCATATATTTTTAATACCCACATTTTTAACTTATTTAAACAAAATATTATTTTAAATAAAAATATTACTTTTTATACAAAAAAAATCCTCTTTTCATCTTAAATGTACTTCTGTTTTTCCGACTCTGTGATAATAAATGCCTCGATATCAAATGTTGTCAGGGATATTAAATTTACATCTAGTAAAAACACATTGGCATACTTACGCTCAGTTACAAATATGTATGTACATGTAAATAGATATGTATGTATTTTTTATCTGTATATGTCTGTGACATGTATTTATTTCCGACAGAAGACTAAGCCATTTCACTGAAATAGTAAAAGTGACTAATAACAAACATAATGATAAATTGCTATTGAATTCCTTTCTGATGAGAAAAAAAGGAAAATTGAGAAAAAAAAGAACATATTGTATAAACAGAAATGCCTTTTTTTGGGAATTCAAATAATGTTTTAGGGAATCTTCTGTTTGTTTAATAAATATGTGTGTTTAAAAGCTTTTAAGGGATTAAGGTTTAAATGAAACATATGCATATGAGTAAATTCTTTAATATTAAATTTTTTATTTTTTTGATTATATTTTTAAAAACTTATAAAAATTGAAATATTGAAGTTGAATACGTATGATTGATTTTTATCTTTATTTATTACTAATACGCCACCATAAAACAAATAACTTGCAGATTTTTCTATAGAAAAATTGGAAATTTTCTATAGAAAAATTGGAAATTTTCTATAGAAAAATTGGAAATTTTCTATAGAAAAATTGGAAATTTTCTATAGAAAAATTGCAAATTTTCTATAGAAAAATTGCAAATTTTCTATAGAAAAATTGCAAATTTTCTATAGAAAAATTGCAAATTTTCTATAGAAAAATTGGAAATTTTCTATAGAAAAATTGGAAATTTTCTATAGAAAAATTGGAAATTTTCTATAGAAAAATTGGACATTTTCTATAGAAAAATTGGAAATTTTCTATAGAAAAATTGGAAATTTTCTATAGAAAAATTGGAAATTTTCTATAGAAAAATTGGAAATTTTCTATAGAAAAATTGGAAATTTTGTATAGAAAAATTGGAAATTTTCAATAGAAAAATCAGAAATTTTCTATAGAAAAATTAGAAATTTTCTATAGAAAAATTAGAAATTTTCTATAGAAAAATTAGAAATTTTCTATAGAAAAATTAGAAATTTTCTATAGAAAAATTAGAAATTTTCTATAGAAAAATTAGAAATTTTCTATAGAAAAATTAGAAATTTTCTATAGAAAAATTAGAAATTTTCTATAGAAAAATTAGAAATTTTCTATAGAAAAATTAGAAATTTTCTATAGAAAAATTAGAAATTTTCTATAGAAAAATTAGAAATTTTCTATAGAAAAATTAGAAATTTTCTATAGAAAAATTAGAAATTTTCTATAGAAAAATTAGAAATTTTCTATAGAAAAATTAGAAATTTTCTATAGAAAAATTAGAAATTTTCTATAGAAAAATTAGAAATTTTCTATAGAAAAATTAGAAATTTTCTATCGAAAAATTAGAAATTTTCTATAGAAAAATTAGAAATTTTCTATAGAAAAATTAGAAATTTTCTATAGAAAAATTAGAAATTTTCTATAGAAAAATTAGAAATTTTCTATAGAAAAATTAGAAATTTTCTATAGAAAAATTAGAAATTTTCTATAGAAAAATTAGAAATTTTCTATAGAAAAATTAGAAATTTTCTATAGAAAAATTAGAAATTTTCTATAGAAAAATTAGAAATTTTCTATAGAAAAATTAGAAATTTTCTATAGAAAAATTAGAAATTTTCTATAGAAAAATTAGAAATTTTCTATAGAAAAATTAGAAATTTTCTATACAAAAATTAGAAATTTTCTATAGAAAAATTAGAAATTTTCTATAGAAAAATTAGAAATTTTCTATAGAAAATTTAAAAATTTTCTATAGAAAATTTAAAATTTAAAAATTTTCTATAGAAAATTTAAAAATTTTGTAAAGAAAATTTAAAAATTTTCTATAGAAAATTTAAAAATTTTCTAAAGAAAATTTAAATTTTATTATTTAACAAAATAAAATAAACATCAAAATTTTAATTTTTTTATAGAAAATCTCAAATTTTTCTATAGAAAAACCCTTATTTTTCAATAAAAAATTCTGATTTTTCTATAGAAAATCTCTAATATTTCTATAGAAAATTTTTTAATTTTCTATAGAAAATTTTTTAATTTTCTATAGAAAATTTTTTAATTTTTTATAGAAAATTTTTTAATTTTCTATAGAAAATTTTTTAATTTTCTATAGAAAATTTTTTAATTTTCTATAGAAAATTTTTAAATTTTCTTTAGAAAATTTTTAAATTTTTTTTCTATAGAAAAATCAGAATTTTTTATTGAAAAATAAGGGTTTTTCTATAGAAAAATTTGAGATTTTCTATAAAAAAATTAAGATTTTGATGTTTATTTTATTTTGTTAAATAATAAAATCTTAAAATTTAACAAAAAAATGTAGTACATTTATAAAATAGGTATTTCTTAAACATTTTTGCTATTGATTATGAAGCATTATGAACTTCTTTAGGAACTTATGCAGGAGCTTCTGTAGGAACTTCTGCTGGAGCTGCTGGCGCCAAAGCCTGTCCTATAGCGTTTCCAAGAGCTCCTATAGCCGAATCTCTGAAATTAAATGAAAAAAATAACATAAGTTTGCAAAATTTGGCATTTTGGATTTTTATCGATGAATTTTCATATATTTTTTATATTAGATAAAAAAAAAAATAAAAACTTCCCCTTACCCTAAGTTTGTGTTTATGCTTAAATTAACAGTTTTCTTTTTATTTGTAGGAGGTAGACTTGGCGGCTTTGCTTTTGGTAGTGATTTTCCTTTTTGACATTCAACGACCGAGAAAATGTAGAACGAAAATATCTAAAAGAGAAATAAAAATTAAAAGTGTAAAAAAATGTAAATTTTCGTTTGTCTTCTTTTTTTAGGACTTACTACAAAAATTAAACAAATTAATTTAAATACTTTCATTTTTTTATTGTTAGTTTCTGTTTCGATTTAATTTTTTAAAAGTTGTTAAATGTTAAAATTTTTTATGGTTGCAATAGATTCGTTTTGAAAAATTGAATTGAGTTTAAATTTATTTAAATTTTTTACAGTTTTCTCGTTATATGTTTTAAGATACCGCAAAACTTTGAATAAAATGTTTTATTTATTAAATTTGTGTTCGATTTTTATATGTTTTTTTTCTTCCAAAATTAACTCATTACACTAGTCAACAGCAAAAATTACATTCAAGTTAAAACAATTTATACCCTTTACCCTTGCTTGTAACTTATAGAAATATTGATCCTTGAGTCGATTTTATGAAATTAATTGATATTTAACACAAACCCTTTTTTGTTCCCAATATGATTCCTATACTTTTTGGTCAAAATCAGAAAACTATTTTGGGTATCTCCCATCGGGATGCCTTCCACGAATATAGTCTTTGGGCCTTTACAGCCACAAATTTATTTTTATTTTAGAAACATTCAGCTTAAATATTGCTTATGGTAATCGAAATCACTGTATCTAATTTTGTAGGGATCAGCCAAAATTTGACCATATAGGACACAATCTCAAAAGTTTTCTAAAAACCCAGAAAAGTACAAAACGCTTATAATCTAAAGATTATTGCATTGTTTTTTACTAAAACATTGCAAAGATAAGTTTTTTTTAAATATAGGCCAAAACCGAAATTTGGTAAAAATCGATCTACAGTTGACGATCCTATACAAAAAATTCATAAATAAAATGTTTCTATAGAAAAATTCAAGATAATGAAAATTTTGTATTTTATAAAATTTGAAAGTAAAATTTTTCTATAGAAAGTGAAATTTTGCTATAGAAAAATTCATTAAAGTGAAATTTTTCTATAGAAAAATTCATGAAAGTGAAATTTTTCTATAGAAAAATTCATGAAAGTGAAATTTTCTATAGAAAAATTCATAAAAGTGAAATTTTTCTGTAGAAAAATTCATGAAAGTGAAATTTTTCTGTAGAAAAATTCATTAAAGAAAAAGTTTTCTATAAATTTATGAAAGTAAAATGTTTCTATAGAAAAATTCTTGAAAATGGATTTTTTCTATAGAAAAATTCATGAAAGTGAAATTTTTCTATAGAAAATTCATGAAAGTGAAATTTTTCTATAGAAAAATTCATGAAAGTGAAATTTCTCTATAGAAAAATTCATGAAAGTGAAATTTTTCTATAGAAAAATTCATGAAAGTGAAATTTCTCTATAGAAAAATTCTTGAAAGTGAAATTTTTCTATAGAAAAATTCATGAAAGTAAAATTTTCTATAGAAAAATTCATGAAAGTGAAATTTTTCTGTAGAAAAATTCATGAAAGTGAAAATTTTCTATAGAAAAATTCATGAAAGTGAAAGTTTTCTATAGAAATATCATGAAAGTGAAATTTTTCTATAGAAAAATTCATGAAAGTGAAATTTTTCTATAGAAAAATTCATGAAAGTGAAATTTTTCTATAGAAAAATTCATGAAAGTAAAATTTTTCTATAGAAAAATTCATGAAAGTGAAATTTTTCTATAGAGAAATTCATGAAAGTAAAATTTTTCTATAGAAAAATTCATGAAAGTAAAATTTTTCTATAGAAAAATTCATGAAAGTAAAACTTTTCTATAGAAAAATTCATGAAAGTGAAATTTTTCTATAGAAAAATTCATGAAAGTGAAATTTTTCTATAGAAAAATTCATGAAAGTAAAATTTTTCTATAGAAAAATTCATGAAAGTAAAATTTTTCTATAGAAAAATTCATGAAAGTAAAATTTTTCTATACAAATATTTATGGCAATGAAATTTGGAATTTTAAAGAGATAGGTATATTTATATTACCAGGTATTGAAAATGTGTTATTCAATTTTATTCCAAAATACATCAATGGATAAAGCATAATTCACATCGTAAATAATACACTTTTTGTTTGCTAAAACAAGAAATAAAGTGGATAAAGAACAATTGAAAATACATAAACGCCCAAACAAACATACATTTCACAAGCACGTATATGTGCCTTTGCTTTCTCTCATTAGATTATCGTCTTCATTAGTTGTTTCCGAATATTAGAAAAAGCAGTATACTGTTTTTTTTATGGGACTTTTCAAAACGACCATACGGATAATCAATGTATGGAAATGCAATATCTTTATATTATAGAGTCTTTGGTTTTTTTTAAGATTAACATGCAAATACCCTATTTTAGGGACAAGTTATATTATATTAGGCCAATTATTAAAAAATGGTAAATAAACAGTTGTCTAGATACTTTCACGATACTTGGCATGAAATATGTTTTTACTGCAAGGACAAAACCAATAAAACATAACCAATTTTCTTCACAGAATATAAGACTCAATGACGGAAATATCTTAAAAAAAATTGAATATTTTCACTTTATTTACTTTATTGTTAATAAATTCACTTTTTGTTCTTGGATTTTCAAGAAAAAAATGCTTATTTTATTAAGAATATTCAGAGTATTAAGATGATGTATTACAAAATGGCATATAGAGCAGTGCTGCCAACATGCACTGACTCACAATCTAGAACCAATTTTGAAAAAAACCAAACCCAGATTTTAATTCTGTACCTCAAATAACTTTAAGATTTGTTCTCATCTGCTCTGTTCGAAAAGATGACCTACATTTGTAAACTTGTGTAATCAGAAGACCATAAAAACCTTACCCAAAAATAATTTTGTAAACTAGTGTAAATAAATGTTATTTGAGGTAAATGAAAATTTTAACTGAGTGTAAAAATGCGAATAATTTTTTTAACTGCCATTACTAATTACATGTACCATTCACCAATAGGTATTATACAAAAGTATATCGTCTGACTCGTTTTTTACAGCTAATAACAAGCATTCATCCCACCAAATTGAACAGTTCCGATATGTTATGTCTATTAGATAGGCTTCTTTTAAATGGTTTAATATCTTTACTACTTTAAAAGTTAGAATTTTAGCAACGAAAAAGGTCAAAGGGTCCCACTGTGAGTCGTTTAATCAACTATCAAAGTTTGGAGGCATGTTACATATAAAATATATATAATTCACATCTGTAATTATATATTTTTGAAATACTTTGATACGCTATTTAAGCAAACACCTGTTCATTAATTATCGTTTTTTTATATTTTTTAATTCATCTAATAACAAAAGGTTGAAGTCTGCAATAAAAGAGCAATAAATTTAGATAACGATAAGAAATAAAACTAAATAGGTTTTAGTTAAAATATATAAGACATTGTATATGATATTAAGCGAAATTTGTATCAATTTTATTAAGTCATTAACCAAATTTGAGTCCTATTTTGTATGCAAGCTCAAATCTCAAACCTAGAAAAGGTGAATATTTAAAATGGTATTCTCATTCCTATGCTTCACTTACACTAATTATAACGATTTCTTGAGATCCATTTTTATAACCCTGTTTACACCCTTCAACACCCTGTATAATAAGTTTGTGCTGATGTATGTAACGCATTAAAATATTTGTCTTAGACCCACCCTTTAGTATACCAATAAGCTTAGAATCACTTTCTAAGTCATTTTAACGATGTCCGTCCGTCCGTCTGGCTGGACCCCCATGTAAACCTTGTAATCAAACTGCAGGTCGCAATTCTAAATATAATTTGATGAAATTTGGCACAGATCTTTTTTTTTTGATAATGGGACCATGGCTATTGAAATTCGTCAAAATCGGTCCATTATATATGGTACCTCCCATAGGTCCCACTTCCCCGAATTGATATATTGGCCACAAATATGAATATTTGTTCGTGAAATTTAAAATAAATACTGCTTATGTAAACTGAAATCACTATACCAAATTTCGTTGAAATCGGTCCACATTTATCCATAGCTCCCTTACAAACTCTTCTTTAAAAACGCACTAAATGAGACAAAAATCACAAAAAGGCTCGTAAATCTAAAGGTAATGAGAATTTCAAGTTTATTTTTTGCACACATAATTTTTGTAACAAGTATAATCAATTTGCTAAATTTTGAGATAATCGGTCCACATTTAACCCTAGCTCTCATATAAGTCTCATATAAGTCTAAATGACGGAAACAGCTTAAATATATAAGTTTTGAGAAAATCTTTGTATGATTTCAAAATTTAGCAAATATTTTTCTTTATACAGGAAAAATAACACCTTTGACCTTAGTGGTGAATGGTCTGGCTTGACCGACTATAGCACTTTTTTACTTGTTTTAAAGTTGTTTTACATAAATTATAAAATAAATTATAAATATTATTATTGCAAAAATCATTTTTGTACCTTGTAAAGTATTTCAGAAATTGAAAGTCAAATTTTAAAAATGATTTTGTAAAAAATAGTTTTTTTCCTACTCGAAGAACACTATACAATTTCATCAAAATAGTTCCGTAAACATCAGAAAATTCGTCATATCGAGGGACAGACAATTGAGAATCAATAAATTGATTCTGAGTCGATTGTTATAATCGACAGATTCATAAGTAGATAAATAATTTAACAAGTTTTTGCGTAAATATATTAGATAAATAGTGAAGTTGAACGCGTATGATTGATTTTTATCTTCATTAAACACTAATACGCCACCATGAGCAAATAATTTGGAGAATTGATGAAGGAATTATCATATTAACGATGACAATTATAATAATGGATTCGTTTAATGTTAAAAAGGTGATGATGTAATTGGTAAAAAAGTAAAGAAAATATTATATAAACATTTTTGAACATAAAAAAAGTTTTAAGGAAAAATCATCAATATAAGAGTTTTTCCAATTATTTGTTTATTTCTTTAACATTTCTTCAGATTTTTTTTTTTAAAAATTGTTAAGTCTTAAAATTAATAAAGTTTAAAACATTAATACTTTTGGCATTTATTAAAAATATTTTAGATTATTCAAGCATCGAAATTATGAACTGCCAGTGGACCTCTGATCATTTTTGCAAGGTGTTCTCTGAAATTATATATAAAATAATAAATTAGTTTTTATATTTTTATAAAATTAATAGACATGCACTAATAGTAAGTTATAATATATATCGAAAACATAAGGTATTAATATTTAAAGAAAGGTTAGGTATTTTGCTTAAAATTATCCAAACAAGTAACAATATTTAAGTAAAAATACTATCTTAAAAGCAACAAAAGTTAAAAACTGGCAATATAACCAAAAAGCAGTTTGACAAATAAAGCGGAAACAACTTTGTAAAAACGGGTTAGAGGGTGATGGTAATAGGGTTCCGAAATAAATAAGAAAACATATAATTTTTAAAACGTTATAAAAGTATTTATATGTTTATTGAACCTTTAATTTAAGTTATGTATTTTTTTTTATATATATTTAAAGGATTTTAGGTTAAGGTTAGATTGAGCAATTTCAGTGCAATAATTAGGGTTTTAAATTTAGGTTAGTTTAGCACAATTTAATATTTTAATTTATTTATTAAACAAATTAGGATAATTTTAGGGTTTTAATTTATTTAACAATTTATTTAGGCAATTAGGTTTAGGGTTTTAACTGTTAGTTTATTTTCATTTAGCCAATTATTAACACTTAAGTATTAATTTAAATAGCAAAATTTAGATTTAATTTAGTTTTATTTATATCACTTGGATATTTTTATATTTTAGAGAATTTTAGTAAACAGATTTTAAGAATTTTTAACACTTAACTTTTAATTTAAGTTTTAAATTTAGATATAAAATTTTAGGATAGAATTTTATTTTTAGGGTTTAAGTATTTTAACAATTCAACTTCGGGTTATAAATCGGGTTCACGGTTTTAATCGGCTTTAGTTCTCGCAACGACTGAGACTTTTACTTGTTCCCTTTTCTTTATTTGCCACTGCATTCGCAACTGAAGTTAGTTGCAGTTCTTTTGCAAACTGTCATACACCAGTGTTGGGTGGGTGACAGTTCTCTTTTGTTCACCGTGTGAAAAAACTTCATCATCGACATGTAACAAACCGAATATCAAAGAGGATTTACTAAAAATGGTAGACTAAAAAAACGTAAGCCACAAAAACAGAACTTACAGTTTTAAAGCAACATTTAGAGAAAGTGAAAAAAAGTTTTTTTGTAGAAAAAGGGAAACAGGCACAAAACGGTCAAAATTAAATATACATTTTTAAGAATTATTTAATTAATAAAAATAAAGTTTATTAATTATATCTTTTTGTACTATTTAATACTTAATTCCTCGGTTCGAATAGGCAGGTGACTGATAAGAAATTCACTTGGTTCTTAAAGTGGTCGATAGTTTAGAAAAATAAAGATTTCCAGATTACCTTTAGTAAAAGGCTTGTTTTAGCCACAGAAAAGCTTCAGTAAATTATCGTACGGGAGTTTATGTGCTCTATCCGCATTTTAAAAATTTTGAGATAATGATGTCACTTAAGGTTTTAGAACCAAAATTTGTCAATTCTGCAATCCGTTTTCAGCTATCTCCTATAGTTTTTGAGATAAATAGTGTCTGTTTTGTTCTATATCCTTCAAAACAGATTTTTTGTGCTATTTTGCTCTATACGCCAAATGTATGGAGTCAAAATCTTAAAAATCTGTCGTTTTTTAGAAAAGTTAAGTTAAAACTTCAAGATCGATTTTCTCAAAATGCGTTTTTGGCGTATAGAGCACATAAACTCCCGCAAGACGAAATGGGTATTTTTTGCGAAAAGATGCACCCAAAAGAAGAGTCCTTATATTTGATGGGACACTAATAAACAAGGTGAATAACTGACTTTTTCTTCTTAATTTTATGACAACTAAAATATAAGATTCTCTGACATGCAACCTAAAAACACAGTTACCTATAACATTAGGGCCGTTAAACTTAAATTGAAACTTGTACAGAGATTGCCCATAAACTGGTTTACATCTGTCTGTTCGTTTGTCTGTTGAAAGCACCTAAATATTCTTCCTTTCTTGGAAAATTTTGGTATTGAAATCGGACAAAACCGGTTCACATATGACCATAGCTCCCGTATAACCTCGTCTCGCGTATCGCGTATTTACAAATAAATTACAAAATAGAACAGCTATGATGATACAATTTGGTATATATAAGTTTAACATAGAAACTTGGCAGCATATAAAATTTCATCGAAATCGATTCACATTTAACCACAGCTCCTACCTATCATACACTTTAATGCCAATAAATGATAAAAAGTAATAGCTATGGCCACTAAAATTTAGCGCAAAATTTTGTCACAATCGGGCATCATTTAACCATAGCTCCCATTTAAAAAACTTAGGTTAAATTACGGTTTATGTCCGCCTGTCCTTCAGATAAAAGCACGATAACGCCTTAACGAAAAGAGCTAGGGTTACAAAATTTTACAAAAATATTTCGGATATATTGAAAAAGTGTGTACTAAAAATAGACAAAATCGGTTCACATTTAGTTAGAGCTCCCATATAACCCCGCCCCGGGAAATGCATTAATGCTGATAAATTGAATACAAATGTAATAGCTATGGCAACTAAATTTAGAATAGCACAGTTTTATGCAACTATTGGTCAGTATATCAAATTTTTTAGGAATCGGTCCATATTTGACTATAGCTTTCATATAAAAAACATTCCCGGAAACCAAAAAAAAGTAGTAAAGGCCAGGGCCTATTTCACTAAACTACAATTCTACAAGTTTACAAGTTACAATTACAAGTCTAATTCTTACAAGTGCTGTTCAATTGTGTTTCATTAAAATTTTCACAACAATTGTAGCTTTTTGGACTTGTAAACTACAGTTTATACAATTACAATTATAATAAAATAAAATATTTTGATAAATAAAAATAAGATTTTTATAAAATTTTATATATATGTACATTCTCCTAGCCTAGACAATTTTTACACTTCTTCAAAATTTTTAATTTAGCTTTGGTTCAAATTTTATGGCGGTTCAATGTTCGTTTTTTTCAATATTTTTTCAGAAACATACCCACTTTATATGCCTAAAACTTTTGATACGGTTATCAGATTTTTATAAGACTAGGCTCATATTTTAGCATATGCCCTGTAGTTTTATGCTCTTTTAGTTAAAAAGTTAAGAAAAAGTTTTTTGTTTTCCGATCCACCATGAGCCCATTTTTTGGTTTTCGTATTTTGTTGTCTATACTATTATTATATTATTATAAGCTTTGGCTGATATATATAACGCATAGAAATATTGGTCTTAGCTAGACCACCTTTTAGTATAACAACGGATTTAGAATTACTTCCTGAGCCGATTAAACGATGTCAGTCCGTCCGTCCATCTGGCTGGACCTCCATGTGAACCTTGTAATCAAAGTACATTTCGTAATTCTCAAGATAATTTGATTAAATTTGACAAAAACAATTATTTTGGTAGTGTGCTATTAAAATTCGTCAAAGTAAACTAAATTCGTCAAGGTACACTAAGTAATGGACTATTATTAATCGAAACATATTTAAAAAAAAAAAAATAAAATAAATAAATGGTAATTAATATTGATTTGATTTTGTGTTAATTTTAACTAATTTTTATTAAAAAATAATTAAAAACCAAATTTGAATTCAATTTATCATTTATTGTAACTTGTAAATTTTTTTGAGAGTCTCCTATGCTTTTTTTCTACAATTCTACAAGTGTACAAGTACAAATTTAGATTAGTGAAACAAAACCACTTGTAAAAGTTCCACTTGTAAACTTGTGAATTGTCAAAATCACTTGTAGCTACAAGCTTGTAATTGTATTTTAATGAAACACAATTATTTATAAGTTCACAATTTTACAGGCAAAAACAAATGTAATTGTAAACTTGTAGCTTAGTGAAATAGGGCCTAGGAACTCCTAACATAATATATGTAAATTTCATATTTCTATCAACATGTTAATCCTAACTAAACATTAAGCTAAACGAAAAGTATTTAACAGATTATTAATGCTAAACTATACCCGGTTATGAGGTTAAATTTTGTGCAAAGTAAATACTAGCGAAACCACTTAGATACTTTTAAATATTTCAACTATAAAGCTACTGCAACCGAATTTATTCGAAATATTTTACCAACAATACCAACTAGCGTAACAACTTTTTTCGAATTGGGTCGACATTTTGAATTAGCTGCACCCTCGTAGATATATGAGATATGTTTCTAAATTTAGCTCATCTTGATGGTGGGTATATAAGATTCAGCACAGCCGAATATAATACTTTTATTTGTTAATTCTAAGTTAAAAATTTTATTACCGAGTTTTTATTATATTTTTTATAAAAAATAATATTACTATTATATCATTTAGTCAAATCATATAAGATTCTATAAACTTTCAAAATATAATATCATAAATGATACTATATCATTTCTTGGTTTGTTGGGTACTTTCTATTTCCTCCTACCTATCACTTTTTTTTTTCTAAGATCAACAAAATATAATGCACATATAGGGGTATCCCCTGAGTTTTGGTGTTGAATTAACCTAATACAACTAAAAAAATTTATACGGAAGGCTTTTTATAATTATAGGCAATGATATACATTCACGTTATTCTCCTTGTAATCGATTTGGAAACCTTTCGAATTATCAACAAAGTAAAATATTTTATTTTTGTTGTTTTGGATATTTTAGTCGTACAGTCAAAATCAGTTTAAGATATGAACCGACAATTTTGACTTATGACTACTTTCATGCAAATGCTCTATATGCATTTTTTCGTTTCAACTTCTAACTTATACGCACAAAATTGTTAATAGTTTACATAAAAATAAAACTTTTTCTTACCTTGGATAATCAACTACGTTTAAACAATAAGTTTTTGCTGGTTGAACACAAAAAAGTTTTCCCACCATTTCTGCTGGTTTAACTTCCGCAACTTCTGTGCCAACGGCAATGGAAATGTAGAACGAAAACAACTGGAAAAGGAATTAAAATGGGAAGTGTAACAAAACGACATTAACTTTCTCTGGTGTTTTTTTTTTCTTTTACTTAAAGGCACTTACCGCAAAAATTATATGCATTAATATTAATACTTTCATATTTTTATTTCGTGGATTTCTTTTAAGATTTAATATAAGAATGGTTGGTTGTTTTGTAAAAGTTATTAAAATTTTTATATTTTATATTTTTTTATTTTTATGAATGAACTTTAATTTCGAAAAGTTTAAAATTTAATTTTAATTTTTTCCCCGTTTCCTCTTTAATATATTTTAAGCTGCTGTATTATTTTGAATGAACTATTTAATTCAGTAATTTTTTGTTCAATATTTATATGTTCAATATTCAATAATCCACTATCAATTATTCACTGATAAGTATTTGACTCGTTGATGTTACTTGAAGTAAACAAAAATTAAAACTGAGAGTAAAAATGCGAATAATGTTTAAAATAGCCATTACTCATTATTTATTTAAATTGAAATTTATAAAAAAAAATGTTGTGGGAAAATTGAGCGAAATTTTTGTGTTTAATACAAAATTATAGAGAAAAATTTTTCAAATTATATTTATACCCTTCACCACCATAGGTGGAAAGGGTATTATAAGTTTGTACTGATGTATGTAACGCATAGAAATATTTGTCTTAGGCCCACCTTTTAGTATACCAATAGGCTTAGAATCACTTTCTGAGTCGATTTAGCTATTTCCGTCCGTCTGGATAGCTGGCTGGACGCCTGGCTGGACCCCCATGTAAACCTTGTAATCAAACTAATGGTCACAATTCTAAAGATAATTTGATGAAATTTGGCACAGATCTTTTTTTGGATGGCTATTGAAATTCGTCAAAATCGGTCCATTATTTATGGTACCTCCCACAGGTTCCACTTCCCGGAATAGATATATTGGCCACAAATATTAATATTTTTTCATGAAATTTATGTAAACTTATGTTTACCAAAATCACTGTACCGAATTTCGTTGGAATTAGTACACATTTGGCCATAGTTCCCATACAAACTCTTATGTCAAAACGCACTAAATGAAACAAAAATCACCAAAACGCTCGTAAATCTGAAGATAATGGGAATTTTAAGTTTAAGTTTAATCTGTAATCAATTTGTCAAATTTCGGTATTATCGGTACACATTTGACCCTAGCTCTCATATAAGTCCAAATGACGGAAATAGCTTAAGTATATAAGTTTTTATAAAATTTTTGTGTTGGCAAAATTAAGCAAATATTTGGTTTATTGAGGAAAAAGAACATCTTTCACCTCAGTGGTGAAAGGTATCGTATGGTCGGGCTTGACCGACTATATCACTTTCTTACTTGTTTTTGTGACGCTTTGTGCAATATATGACGTTGAGGGATAACGAATTTGAAATCAATAAAAATTTCAAACATAAACAAAAATAAATACTCTTCTAAGAAACGGGGGATTCTCTCATATCTCGCACATTGGGGCGGGATAAAATATTTTTGAAAAACAAAATTTCAGTGTTTTGTATAATAAAAGTTTAATTTGAAAAATTATAGTCTAATAATATGAACATTTGAAATAACAAACAACTTATAAAAACTTTAAAATCCTTAAATAAGCATATAAAGTTCAGCCATAAAAATAAACTTCTGATGGCGCCTTTTGAGGTGTTCGATATTAGAATCAATCAATCTTTGTCTATACGCAGAATTTAGAATTAAAAGATAATTTGCCCCATTGTGCAAACAAATTTAGCAGTATTTGCAAAGAACTCAAGTACAGATGAAAAAACCCAAAACATTTAAGAATTCAGATAAAGAGAAATCCTCTAAAATGAAACTGCAAATGAATAATGATCATGTGCCATAATAAAGAAAGCTAAATTCTTGATGGAATTCCTAGGGGAATACCAAAAGCAAAAAATGAATAAAGTAAATAACTAATAAGTACGTTTTTAAGATAAGTTAATATTGAAAGAATGGAACGCTTTTTGCTATGACAATATGAGTTTCATAAATATAAGGGTTATCCATTTCGTGGTTTCAAAAGTATAGAACTGGAATTCGACATCTGTCAAAAAATAGAAAATAAATATCATACAAAAAAATATTTTATATGTGTTTTATTAACGTTCACTTTTGAAACCGCAAAATTTATAACCCGTATCACCGATATTCGTGCAGGTGTTTTTCGATTTTAGATAAATCAAAAAAGAATGCGTAAAAGTCGGCATGGTCAATTTCTCTTTATATAAAATAATTAGATGGACTAAGACAAATATTTATAATAAAAACTGTCTTCATAGGTCCAGCCGTTCTCGAATGATGCAATTTTAAAGAAAAAAGGAATTTCATCCCAACTTTTCGATTCGTAGGTCTACTTGTTCCACTTTCAAATAAATAAAAAAATGGAAAAACTATACTATAGAAAGAAAGTATCCATATTTAAAACTTTAATTATTTCGGCTTAGTCGTTTTGATTTTATTATCCATATTTGTTATTGTTAGTATTTGACTTATATGGGAGGGGTCACGCCCACTTGAGATTTCAAGAAAAAAACCTGACCTATTTAACCCACCGGTCACACCTTAACATACAGTAAAAATTATTGAAAAAGCCATATTTGTAATTTTTAATATTTGACTTATACGGGTGGGGTCACGCCTACTTGAGATTTCACAAAAAAAACCTAGCCTGTTTTAACCACCGGTCACACCTTAACATACTGTCTAAATTTTAGAAAAATCGGTCAGTTCGGTCGTCCATATTTGTCATTTTTATTTTTTGACTTATATGGGAGGAGTCACGCCCACTTGAAATTTAAAAAATCTGACCCATCTGTCACACCTTAACTTACAGTCAAAATTTCTGAAAAATCCATATTTGTAATTTTTAGTATTTGAATTATATGGGAGGGGTCACGCCCACTTGACATTTCAAAAAAAATTTTACCTTTTTTTACCCATCGGTCACAGTATGTTACCCATCGGTTAACATACTATCAAAATTTCAGAAAAATCGGGACTCTCGGTCACCTATATTGGTCATTTTTAATATATGAGTTACATGGGAGGGGTCACGCCCACTTGAGATTTCAAAAACACCTAGCCTATTTTAACTACCGGTCACACCTTACCACACTGTCAAAATTTTAGAAAAATTGATCCGATAGTTTCGGAGATCCTTCATAACAAACAACATACAAACAGACATCGAACATTTTATTTATAGATATAGAAGATAGATTTTACAAACACAATCATTACGAATTATGTTTGTAAATCAAAGATAAAAGCTCATATTATCAACTGAACAAAAGTAAACCCAAACATTTTCAGTTTTATCTTCCTTCACATCCGACATATTAATTACGTATTTCCCCTATTCTTTTAACACATAAGGATATATTGTTTTTTTTTACCTCCGGTAAGTTGACATCTGTTTGAAATAGTATTTTGTATTAAAAATTTACCTTTTTAGGAATTGTTCAGCCATGATAAACCTGATGTTGGAATGGTGAGACACGTCCTTGCTCTGATAAACGTAAATAAAATAAGTAAGAGAGTTATATTCGGCTGTGCCGAATCTTGTATACCCACCATCAAGTTGTACGAGAGTGCAGCTAATTCAAAATGTTGACCAAATGTGGTATTGTTGGTAATATATTTGGACTAAATTCGGTTGCAGTGGTATAGTAACTATAGTTCAACATTTAAAAGTATCTAAGTGGTTTCCCAAGTACTTACCTTGGACAAAATGCTGTTTCATAACCGAATATAGTTTTACATTAATAAGCCATTTCGTTGTGCCATAAACATGTTGATAGCAACACGGCAGGTTCATATATTTTGTTAGCAGTTCCTAATGCATCTTCCGTGTATAAAGTCTGGACCTAACATTGATTGATAGCTATCTAATTTCGTAGTTGCAATCTTAATATACTGAATCTTTTTGATTGTAGATATAAAAGGGGATGTTATATATATAAGAACTATAGGCAAATGTTGACCGATTGTTACAAAATTTAATATACTGGCTGGTATTAATAAAAAGTTTATTTGTGCAAAATTTAGTGGCCATAGCTGACATAGTTTATAATTTAATAGCTTTTAACTCGCGTTTGTGGCATTTTAGTGGCTACCGGGAGCGGTTTTTATATGAAAACTATGGTCAAAAATGGACCGATTCCTATAAAATTTGATATACTGACTGAAAGTTACATAAAACTTCTCTGTTCTAAATTTAGTAGTCAAAGATTTTACAATTTTATTAAATTTATCAGCATATATTTGATTCCCGGGGAACTATTATATGGGAGCTCTAACTAAATGTGAACCGATTTTACCCATTTTCTGTACACAATTACATATCAAAAATACTTTTGTACAACTTTGTCTCTCTACCTTTTGTAGTTAAGGAGCTATCGCACTTTTATCTGACGGACAGACGGACATAAACCGTCTTTTCTTTTTGTATTTTTGTGTCTCTGTAAGTTTTTTATATGGGAGCTATGGTCAAATAGTGACCGATTGTAACAAAATTTTGCACCCTGGCTGGCGAAATGAGACTTCCTTGTACTAAATTTAGTGGTCAAAGCTATAACAGTTTATCACTTATTGGCATTTAAATGTATTTCGGGTGGAATTTAGGCTGTTTCTCTAAGTTTTTTTTATGGGAGTTATGGTTAAGTGTGAACCGATTTTGATGAAATTTTATATGCTGCCTAGTGCTTATGTGAAAGTTCTAGATACAAAATTTTGTCATCATATCAGTTAGAATTTGTCATTTATTAGCAAATAAACGATTAGTCTAGACAAGGTTATACGGGAGCTATGGTCAAATTTGAACCGATTTTGCCCGATTTCAATACCAAAATTTTCCAAGAAATGGAGAATATTTGTTATCAAATTTCAGTGACCTATATCCTTTCGTTAAGGTTTTATCGTGCCGACAACAGACAGACAGACGGATATACAGACGGACATACAGACAGACATCGCTCTATCGTCTTCTTCTGCTATCATTGACTTCCAGTAGAGCATATGGCTTCGCCTTAGAATTTTATAATTATTCAGAATATACTTAAATTTTGGTTTTTGAGCTAATATTAAAGAATTTACAAACGGAATGACATAATTTTTGATGGTGGGCATAAAAACAACATATGATTCGTACGACGGGAGTTTAAGCCAATTAAACAAAAACCCAAAGATATATTTTATTGTCTAAATACTGGATAAGGCGCCACATTAATACACTATTTAAATAAATTAATCACTCTTGAATATTCCTTTATATTTCGCAGATTTTTATGTTTCACTACTGTCGGCGTACGTTTGGTACCACATGTTTATAACTATTTTTATGAAAACTTAAACTCGATGATATTCATCTTTTGCACTAAACGTAGAGCTACCAAAATGTTGTCGAATCGCTAAAATAGGCTAGTAAAAGTTTTGTTTTCCTTATGTTTTGTACATGGTTAAACGAGTGTAATTTTACTCTTATAAGCATAACATTTAAATATATATGTTAATTATTCAAAAAGAAAAATTATTCGCACTCGATCCCAGTTTATTATAATTATTTGTGAATGCAATAGACAATTTATTGATTAAAGCCAAAAAATGTATGTGGGGACAACCAATTCTTTGACGCCTTTAAGACAAATCGAAAACCTCGTATTATTACCTATTTTACAAACACATTCATTACGAATTATGTTTGTAAATCAAAGGTAAAAGTTTAGATTATCGACTGAACAAAAGTAAACCGAAACATTTTCAGTTTTATCTTTCTTCAGTTCCGACATGTTAATTACGTATTTCCCCTATTCTTTTAACACATAAGGATATATTGTCAGTATTTTTCATTTGTTCCAATTAATATAATTAATAATGGTCGTAACAGGTTTTGTTGCTTCAATAATTTATCTTAGAATTTAATAAATCATTTGATTACACCACTTAATCTTACACACATTTGTAATGCCTACAAAATTTTTTTACCTCCGATAAGTTGACATCTAGTACTTAATGCAAGGTTGATGTTTGTTTTACAACCCCGAATTTATTTGCAATAGTTATCTGTATTAACAATTTGCCTTTTTAATAATTGTTCCATGATAAACCTATTTTCCTTACATTGCACTGATGTTGGAATGGTGAGACACGTTTTTGCTCTGATAAACGTAAATTTTGAAAAAAAAAAATAAATCCTAAACATACACGTATTTGTTTGTAAAGTTTTTAGAATGTTATTAAAAAGGTAGGAAAAATAAATTCACATTTGATATATTTTGCTCTCTGTTTATTTACAATTTTATAAAGAGTCACAGTAAAACTATACAATATGTTTGTTCTCATACTCCAACGAAACTACCCAAAACAGTTGGAAGTTGCCAGAAATTACTCAAATAACAACAATTTGTATTGAAAATTTTGTCAAATTTTTGTTGTTGTTTACGTTAATTCCACACAACTTCGGACACTTTTGGGTAATTTCGTTAGAGTACGGGAACGAACATAATATTTTATGAAAATTTAAAAAGATATTATAACAAATATTGGCTCTTTAGCTGCAATACAATGTAATAACAAAAACATCTTATGTATAACAGTTATCATTGTATCTGAGAGTTTATCTGTGTGAGTGCTCTTAGCATCCAGAACGTTTTTGCTTATTTTTCTTTGCATATTTTTTGGCGCTACACCCAAAAACCATAATATTTTGCTTCTCTTACCTTTTTACTCGGAAGACTTCTATTGGAAGGTAGAAAAAAAGAATTCTTAATAATCTATGGTCAGTAGTGGAATATAATTCACTAGAAGTGGACATACAATTTTCAGCAAAAATAAATATTTATGATTTAAAAGTTTGACGTTACACATTTTTTTATTTCCGGAATCTAAGTTTATACTAAAGCCGAATAATCATTGTAGGTTTTGAGAGCTAATAAGCAAGGCTTGTATGTAAAAATAGCAAAAGTTTTTAAATGTATAAGTTTTTGGTTGGCGGGTTGAAGCTGAAGACACGATGAAGGCATAAGTCATTGCAAATCGCCGAATAAGAGGTTAAAATATTGCAATTCAAGTGTTTACGATCTCTTAACTTTAAATATTAATATATATATATCGATACTCTAAAATAGAAAGGCCCTAAGTCGTTTTTTATTCAAAGTTTAAAGCTTTATCTTATGTAATCCTTCAGAGAATTTAGTAAAAAACTGCGTTTAAAAAGTTTCTGTATCTTCAAAACTTAAGATTTTATTTAGTTTATTTTCCTTCTCCTGTAATGTAAGAAAAATATTAGTTAGGGCTTTTCTATATTAAAGTAACGATATAAGCTTTTTATACTCTTCACCACTTTAGGTGGAAAAGGTGTTATAAGTTTGTGCTGACATATGTAACGCCTAGAAACATTGGTCTTAGACCCACCTTAAAGTATACCAATAGACTTATTATCACTCCGATTTGACGATGTCAATCCGTCCGTCCGTCTCTATGGCTCAATGCATCATTAGATTGATTCTTTTTTTTTATTTGTTCCCTAAGTAATTGCCACGTTACCGAAATGAAATTCTGCAGAAACTGCTTTAGATTTTCATGAATTTCAATGGTTCGGTTACATAATTTTCTTTTGCGATATATGTTTACTGCAAGTATATTTTGAAAATATAGCACTTCCAAATAAATTAAAAAAAAATATATAATGAAAAAACGATAATAGTTTACAAGATATTCTAGTTTTAATGATGCTACTTAAAAATGCAGTCTTTTGAGTATTTCTTGGAAGAAAAAAAAGGTTAGCTTTGTCTAACTTTGTTCTCTGGTTACAATCAAACAAAAGGTGGAAGTGTATTCTATCGATATAATAAATAAAAGTCCTATAATATTTCATACTGTTGAACAAAGTTATACATTTTATAAAAAAAAAGTTATATGAAATTTTACCTCAATATTTATCATACATAAAAAGTATTGCATGCTTTTAGGCTTTATTATTTTTATGTTATCAATAATATAAACAATTTGTTAAAGATTGTTTAACGGGTATTTAAAGAAGTGATTAATAAGAAAAACATAACAGAAACTTATGTTACCAACATAAGACGCCAACACCATAAAAATGTTTTGGATATTGATGATGTCCTTAAAAAATTATAGTTATTTATTTTGATATTTTGGAGAACATTAGGGGATATGGGGTTGGCAAATTTTCTTGAAACTTTGTATATATTTCAGTTTTATAACACTAATAATTTGTGGTAAGTTTTATGACTTTTGGTAAAACAACAAAAGTTTTGAAAAAAAAATATATATTTTCGACTTATATGTACGTACGGTGGGCGTTGGGAGTGGCAGGCTTCAATTAAACTTTCCACATATTTTAACTTTGTAATACTGATTATCTAATTTTTAGCCTATACGGTGGCGATGGGCGTGGTCAATTTTGATAAAACTCATAATTTTTAAAATGATATGATGGAATACTCTATGAACCCTCCTTATATTTATTGCCAAGGAATGTATGAAGAAATCCCACTGTGCGGCTGGCCCCCCATATAAACCCCCATATAAACCTTGTAATCAAAGTACAGGTCGCAATTCTTAAGATATTTTTATAAAATTTGGCACAGACAATTATTTTGGTAGTGTGATCATGGTTATTGAAATTTGGTTTATTATTTAGGGTACCTCCCATAGGTCTCATTTCCGAAATTTGTATTTTGGCAGCAAATATATGTATATTTTCATGAAATTTAAAACAAATACTGCTTATGTATATGGAAATTATTATACCAAATTCTGTTAAAATCGGTTCATATTTGACCATAGCTCCTAAATATACAAACTCTTCAGCCAAAACTTACTAAATGAGAAGAAAATCCTTTAAATGCTCGTAAATCCGAAGATAATGACAATTTATTTTTTGTATACATAATTTTTGTAAAAACTGTAATGAAATTGCTAAATTTCTAGGCAATCGGTCCATACTTGACCCCAGCTCCCATTTAGGCGAAAACGACGGAAATAGCGTAAATATATAAGTTTTGGGAAAATCTTTATATAAAGACAAAATTTAGAAAATATTTATTCTTATACATGAAAAAAAAAACATTTGACCTTAGTGGTAAAGGGTATCATATGGTCGGGCTTCACCGACTATAGTACTTTCTTACTTGTTCTAAAACTTTTTGTATATCAGAATACGGTATACAATAGGACATATAAAAGATATATAAAAGGCTATAAAAGACAAGTTTTCATATAGACCAAGTTTAATAAAATTCATAATTGATGACCCCCTTTTATTTTAAGTAAGCAACAATTACTTTTACATCTCTATTACTCAATTAATACAATTTTCTTGAATAAAATCTTGGAAAACAAGAAAATCTACTTAGACCCAAAAGAATTGTAATGTGTATCGTAAAAATTCGAAGCCTTCATACTATTTCAACACAAAGGAGAAGAAAGAAAAGGAAAGGATACAAAGGAAATGATTGCAAAACTAACATTACATTTATTACATGTCAAATCAAATGGGAATATATGTATGTACTAGTAAATATTTTATGTAGAAAATTTGTTCTTAAAATAACAAAGCAAAGTAGAAAGAAATAACTAAGGTTATATGAGGACATAAAATAACATTAATAGGACTCTAATGTATAAATGTTTTTGCACACACGTGTTCATATAACCGGTTTCATGCACACATACACACACACATACAACTAAACATCAAGTTTTGGGAAATTGTCTGAAAAGATTTTAAGGTTCAATTTTAAAAAGGTGGAAATTTTTGGAACCATATAAATTGTTGTTAGTATTACTGAAAAGGTCATAGTCGATCTACAAGACTTATACTAAATAAACTATGCCTTCCTTCTTTTGATTTTGAGGTTTATAATCATAAAAAGTTACTGAAATATATAAAACTTTATATTGAAAAATGTTCATGAAAAGTAAATTTTCATATTTTTTCTTATCTCATTTTCATTCATTTTCTGGTAACATCTTGGCAAGAATAAAATTCTTAGTTCATTAAAAATAGCATAACAATGTTGAAAAAAAGTATATTTAAGAAATATACTGTTAAAGATTTTTTAATGAGATAATTAATAAAAATGTCGTTAATTTTTATAAATGTGAAAAAATTCGTTCCACAAACAAAACAACTTAAAATTTATTAGACTTTTTAAAAGTATTTCCCAAACTTTCTTTCCATCTTTTTTGGCTTAGTTGATTAGCATGTCGACTACTAAGCATTACGTACCAAATTTTGCCTGGGTTAAAGCCCCAGTCACGGCAACATCATTTCTGGAATTATTTATTTCTATTAAAATTATTAATTACCATAGAATCTTCAATCGATGGTAAGAACTACAGAATTAACACGCAGTCGATGTAAAAATTTTGGTTTTAATATGTTAAGCTAACGTAATTTCGCTTTTCTAAAAATCGTCATGGCGTTCAATTACAATGTTGACCAATATGAAGCTTTATCTCTCATACTATCGTGATGTATCATCACCAGTAACAATAGAATACAAAAATGAATTGTTTCATCATCATTTCCGACATGAAAAATCATTTTTTTATTTCTTCACCGATTTTCTTCATATAAAAAATATATGGAAAAAAATTTATTTGAATAGCCTTATTTTCAAAAGGTTAAAACCAGAGGTCGGCACAAAGAGAACAGAACAAAAAAAAAAATACTCCGTAGAGTTTCTGTTTTTTATACTTTCAACTAAACTACGTATATTTTTGAAAGTGAAGTTCTGATGATTTAAAAAGAAAAAGTTTTCAGCTCCATTTTTTATATTTTTATCAAACATTTTTTTTATCAACAATTTTTTTTATCAAAAATTTTTTTTTATCAAAAATTTTTTTAGGAAATTTCCTTTATCAAAAATTTTTCTTAGGAAATTTTTTTGTATCAAAATTTTTTCTATAGAAATTTTTTTTTATGAAAATTTTTCTTTAAAAAATTTCCCCACCAACATTTTTTGGGTTTATCAAAAAACTATTTATTACAATAATAAATAATTATAATAAATTGGGATCTTAGTGCAACACACTACAGTAAAACTTTTTAAGAAAAATTTTTTACTAAACATTTTTCTAAATAATTTTTTTTTTTATCAAAAATTCTTGTATTGAAAATTTTCTTAGAAGAAAATTTTTCTATAGAAAAATTTTTGGATAAAAAGATATTTTTATAGAAAATTTTCAAAGAAAAATATTTTATAGAAAATTTTCACAGAAAGATATTTTTATCGAAAAATTTTCTATAATAACTAAATAATTTTTATCGAAAATTTTTCCAAAGAAAAATATTTTTATAAATGTTTGTATCTAAAAACATATTTTTTTTATATAAAAAATATAAAATTGTTTAAATTAGAAAACAAAAAACAAGCAAGAAAGTGCTATAGTCGGTCAAGCCCAACCATACGATACCCTTCACCACTAAGATCAAAGGTGTTCTTTTTCCTGTATAAAGACAATTTTTTGCAAAATTTTGCCATAATGCAAATTTTTTCTCAAAACTCATATATTTAAGCTGTTTCCGTCACTTGGACTTATATGAAAGCTAGGGTGAAATGTGGGCCGATTATCTCGAAATTTAGTAAGTTGATTATAGTTTTTACAAAAATTATGTACGCAAAAAATAATTTTAAAACTCCTATTATCTTCAGATTTACGAGAGTTTTAGACATTTTTGTCTCATTTAGTGCGTTTTGGCAGAAGAGTTTGTATGGGAGCTATGGTCAAATGTGGACCGATTTTAACGAAACTTGGTACAGTGATTTAAGTTTACATAAGCACTATTTGATTTAAATTTCATAAAAATATTGATATTTGTGACCAATATATCAATTCCGGGAAGTGGAATCTATAGGAGGTACCATAAATAATGGACCGATTTTGACGAGTTTCAATTGCCATGGTCTCATTATCAAAAAAATGATCTGTGGCAAATTTCATCAAATTATCTTAAGAATTGCGACCTGACGGACGGACAGACGGACGGACATCGCTAAATCGACTCAGAAAGTGATTCGATGCATATTAGTATACTAAAAGGTGGGTCTAAGACAAATATTTCCATGCGTTAAATACATCAGCACAAACTTATAATACCCTTTCCACCTATGGTGGTGAAGGTTATAAATATTGATATTTGTGGCCAAAATATCAATTCTAGGAAGTGAGACCTATGGGAGGTGCCAGAAATAATAAACCAATTTTGACGAATTTCAATAGCCGTGGTCCCACTATCAAAAAAATTATTTGTGCCAAATTTCATCAAATTATCTTAAGAATTGCGACCTGTACTTTGATTACATGGTTTACATGTGGGTCCAGCCAGCCAGACGGACGGACTGAAATCGCTAAATCGACTCAAAAAGTGATTCTAAGTCTATTGGTATACTAAAAGCTGGGTCTAAGATAAATATTTCTATGCGTTACATACATCAGCACAAACTTATAATACCGTTTCCACCTATGGTGGTGAAGGGTATACAAATTTCCTTGCAATGTTTTTGAAAATTTTCAAATACAGCCTTGATGTTTAAGTTATCCTATGTAATTTTCCTCTAAGAATTTTGAATATCAGTCTGTAATTGAGTGAAATGTACGTGCAAAAGATCTTGTACTGCAAACCAAAATACCCATTTCTAAAGATAATGTACATATATTTATATTGATTCTACATACAAAGTACTAGTATTTCACCAATGTTTGTTAGACTTACATAAGTAAACAAACAGGTGAACATATTGCTTTGACAATATGACAACATTCTCAAATCGAATTATGTCTTTTGATTACGATTTCAGATTGTACTAAATAGAAAAAGTTATTGCAGTTGCAGCAAAGATATTAGAACCTCACACATACATACTTGTGGTTTGAGAATATTTTCTTGAAAACTTTAATGATCCCTTTAGTCAACCTGGCACCATATGTTGACATGTCTACACTCTCGTCTCTATAGACAAAAACACCAGTTAAAGTGTCTACAATTTTTGTTTTGAAAGCAGGTAGAAATTATATAGAGACGACAGTACTAGTGTGTTTCTGGTGACATTGTCAACACAATTTCAATTGGCAAGTATTTTTTATTGTCTCTCTCTTATTAGGTAGAGAATTTTCTTCTCTGAAATATCTGCTTTTTTGTATTTCTTAATTGTTTAATTTCATTTTCTTAAAAAAATCTTTAATAAAATTTTGAAAAGTTAAAAAAGTGAATTAAAAAAGGTGATTAAAAACAAAAAATTAAAAATGAGTAAAAGAAATTACAGAAAACAAATTAAAAAACAAAGAAATTTGTACATTTGTAATTCTCAAAGAGAGGAAGAAATTGTAAATAAAAAAAAGAAGAAATTTTGGTCCCAAAGGAACTACTTAGTCCACAGTGCTGGTAGATTTCGTAGGAACAGTCTACGTTAAATGTCAATAATAGATAACGTGGACTGGGTACAATAGGTCAATATTACTGTAGACCACGTCAGTAGTATGTCAATACTGATTCGCTACAGTCTCTTTATATGAGAACTCTCTCTGAGAGCAATACATATTTTTCTCTCACGTATCATATGAAAAGAACTAGAAAGTCAGTACTTATTCAATAGTTCTGAAGTCTACTGGTGGATTTCGTAGGAACTGCAAATGTTAAATGTCTATAGTAGATAACATTGGCTGGGGTATAATAGGTTACTAGTACTGTTGACTATGTCAGTAATATATCAGTACTGTTTCACTACCGGCATTGACTACAGGGATATTATATTATTAGTTTTGAGGTTGTATTGATATCGTTCTGTAATTAAATGAGTATAGTATAATTAAAAAAAAAAATATTTGTTATTCGAAAAAAAACTAGGTCATGTAAGAAAATTTAACACTTTGTAATTTTATGTGATTTAGTTAAGCGATGGTTTTATGGAACAAACACGGTATTAGAAATAATGTATGTCTTAAATATGTAATTTCAAAAGCTTTAAGACTATATATATATAATAAAGCCTTATTTTTCCAATGTAGTTATTTAAATTTCAATGAGTGTAATTGCTGAATTTTATCGACTTTAAACTCATTTTGAGTATATAATACTCATTCAACTTTATCACCTCAATTTCTGCCTGCAGCAACATTTTAAAATTTATATCTCTAAGACACGTTTTCTTAAGACATTTTAAATAAGAAGTTCCTCTTCAAAGTAGAAAAAGATGCTTATATATAATTTATTTTGAAACTTTTTATTTTATTACACTCGTACACGTGATAACTTTGAATAAACAAATAAATGATATGTTAACTTTATGCCTTTATTTAACTTTATTGGTAGCTTAAATTAAATGTGGGCGTATGAGTTGGATAAATTTCTCGTATATTAATGTTTAACAATTGTCTCATATTTATACAGAGTAAACATTTTAACATTAAAGTATATTTTATTTTTTTTTAAACTGCTAAGTAAATTTTAATTCGATTTGCTCGTTAATTATGATAGCTAGAGCCAAAATAAAGAATTTGATTTGATTTTTTTGAAATCTATCTATCTTCTGTATATATAAAAATGGATGTGTTTATGTATGTAACGTATAGACTCTAAAACGGCAGAATATCCAGGCGCGTGGCACTGTGAAGTCTAATTTTTGATTTTCATTCAGAAGGCGGAGAGGCGTGGTAAAATCCAATTTCCATATTGTACCACAAATGACATCTATCTACATCTAATGTTCGCTTAGGGCCAGCAACGTTTTTATATAAAAAACTTTAAGCTAGATTTTCTCGTTAATTATTATAGCTAAAGGAAAAATAACGAAAATCTGTGATCACTCATTTTCCATACCAAAATTGGATTTTTTTTTAAAATTATCATATAAAAAACTTTAAACTCGATTTTCTCGTTAATTATGATTAGCTATAGCCAGAAAAACGAAATTCTGTGATCGCTCATTTTTTATGCCAAAAGTTAATTTTTTGGAAATTTTTATATTTATATGATAGATAGAGCCAAAATTACCCATTTTTTATACCAAAATTGTTTTTTTTTATTGAAATGTCATATATATTAAAAACTTTGAACTCAATTATGATTGATAGAGCCAGAATTACGAAATTCTTTGATCATTCATTTTTCATACCAAAATTTATTTTTTTTTTTGAAAATTTTATATAAAAAACTTTAAGCTTGATTTTCTTGTTAATTATGACAGATAACAAAAATAACAAAATTCTCATTTTTTATACCAGAAATTTATTTTTTTTTAATTTTTATATAAAAATAATTTTTATGGGGTCTGGGATTTATCTTAATTTTTTATATTTATATAATGTTTAATGTAGTATATAATAGAAATGTTTAAATTGACTTAATTTTGTAGGAATTGGTCCATACTTGACCATACCTTCCATGTAAGACACATTCTCAAAAGTCTTTTAAAAACGCCAATAAATCTAAAGATAATTGCATTTTATTTCTAAAACTGTAAACAGACAAATATCTTATAAATATAAACCGATTACCGAAATTTGGTAACAATCGATCCACAATTGACTCACATTTACGTACATATATCTCTAGGAAATCTTTTTTAAATTGTTGGTTCATATTTGGCCTTAGTAATGAGGGTATCATGAAGTCGGGCTTGACTGACTATAGCTTTTCTTACTTGTTAGACCCTTCACTACCATAGGTGGAAAGGGTGTTGTAATGACGGAAACAGCCAAATATATAAGTTTTGAAAAAATGTTTGTAGGATGGCAAAATTTGTCTTTATACAGAAAAAAGAACACCTTTGGTTTTAGTGGTGAAGGGTATAGTATGGTCGGCCTTAACCGACTATAGCACTTTCTTACTGATTTTTTGCATACAAATATTTTTAAAAACTGGTTCAATTTGCAAAATTTCGCGGTAATCGGTTTACATTTAAGCGTAGCTCTCATATAAAATGATATATATATATACTAGCTGATTTTACCCGGCGTTGCCCGGGTTGGTAGTTTAAGTTATTAACTTATTACTTTTTAAACACTTTCTTTAAAAATTAACAATTATGAAATATTTTTATTAATTTTTTAATTAAAATTTCAGAAAAATCGGGCCTCTCGGTCACCACCGATCACACCATAGCTCACTGTCAAAATTTCAGGAATGTTAGTATAACTTTATCTACATTTCGAAAATCATCAAAATCAATTTACCCAATTATAGGTATTGTATTTTTAACGGGGAAGGGGCCATCCCTTGCTCCGATCCTATTATTTTTTTTCTTAAGTACGGCCATTGGCAATAAATTTATTTTTGTCAAGTTTGAAGTTTCTAAATTTTATGGTTTATCAAATTCAATGATAAATATTAAATTTTGCACAATTTGGTCCACTATTTACCCTATTTGGGACCTTTCTGGACCAAGTTTTGAAACAAAGCATATCCTTAAACCACCTTAAGGGAATATTCTATCTAATTTCAAAACTTCATCAAAATCGGTCAAACCGTTTAGGAGTCAACCTCTTTCAAACAAACAAATAAACTTACAAACACATTTATAATATATATATAGATATATAGAGATATATATAGGTAATATTTAAATTTTAAAAAATTCAAATGTCATTTAAAAAATTTAAAAAATAAAAAAAAACAGGTAAGAAAAGCTATAGTCGGTCAAGCCCGACTATATAATACCCTTCACTACTAAGGTTAAATGTGGACCAACAACTAAACAAGTTTTTCTTAAGTCCTAGAGACATACATATACTATGTGCTATTTTTCAAAATTTCGAGATTTATATCATTTGCGGCTAAGAGCCTGAAATGGGAGCTGGGGTCAATTGTGGACCGATTGTTACCAAATTTTGGTTATTAGCTTATATTTACAAAGTATTTATCTGTGCAAAGTTTAAGTTATAAAATGTATCTTTATCTTTAGAGTTATTAACGTTTTTGTGCTTTTATGTGTATAACTAGCTTTATAACCCGCTACTTCGTTAGCTTCACCATTTGAATTGACAAAGTTACAAAATTTACCAAAATAACTTTTTCACTTATTTATCAATTCCGATATAAATTAAATTAAATAACTATTGGTTCTTAAGTTACATATAGGACAAAATAAGTACCTACCCTCTACATTTTCAAAAAAGTACTACACACGCCTCCCTTATTTTTGTAGCTGACCCAATTTTGATTGCTAACCCAATTTAAATCTTGTTCTTGTCGCTTTTGATTTTGAATATTTTACAAAAGTTTCCTTTTTACCCGTTGTTTACCCCTGATCAGCCAAATTAAAAAAAATCCGGAGACATGTCCTAATATTTTTATTGCTGATCTTAACTCCATTTTTGTTAATTGAAAAAAATACCAAACACCTGTCACATATTTCTTCAATGTCAATAGAACAGTCCATAAATCATTGATTTATTTATTATTTTATTGATTTAAACAACATGCACAGTTTAAAAGGAAAAAACCTATCTTTAAATTTTTGACCCGTTTTTGTTATTTTCGATTGCGGTATAAATTTTGTTTCTATAATAATTGATTCAAAAATTATATATGGGTCAAAAAAGTACCAAAATTTAGTTTTTATCCTTTTTATTCCCTATTTTTAGCTCATTTACGAAAAGTACCTACTAAAAACATGACTTTTTATTTTTCTATTCGATCTAAATCCAATTTAAATTTTTTTTCTGTCGATATTAGTAACAGAGATATAACTTTACTAATGTTTTTATTTTCTATCCCTATTTTAACCCCAAAACTGTTTAATTTGCAAAAAGTACTGAAAAGTCTCTTAATTTTTAGGGCTGATCTTAGACCATTTTAGCGTTTGTTTCCATCCATTAGGTTTAGAAGATATAATGTTATCGATTTTTCCCTTTTTTACCCCTTTGATTGACACATCTCTAATTTATACTTATGACTTCATTAGCTTAAATGAATATTTTCCCGTTTTCACCTTTTAGAACCCCATTTATCGTTAAAGTACCAAGCACATGTTTAATATTTTGTTAACACTTATTGATTGTGGCATAAAGTGAGTCTTTATGTTTATAAGTTCAAAAGATACGTATGGGTTAAAAAAAAGTACAAAAATATAGTTTTTACCCTTTTTGGCCCTTATTAGTGCCATTTCCAAAAAAAGTACAGAACACATGTCCCTTTCATTTTCTAGCCGATTATATGATTTATTCATTTTCTAGCCTGTTTTAACCATAAGCGGCCAAATTAAAAAAAAAAAATACCGAACCCGTGTCCTTTAATTTTTAATGCTGATCATAGACCAATTTAATCTTTGTTTCTATCACTTTTGATTTATGAGATATTACGTTACCGATTTTCCCCCTTTTTACTCCAAAAATTAAAAAAAGGAATCAATCGTTTGTCTTATACTTCTGCAATGTGAATAGACCTGTCTGTAAATTATACTTCTGGCTTTATTTGTTTAAATAATATTCATAGTTTTTACTCTTTTGTGCCTCATTTATCGTAAAAGCGCGAAGCACCTTCTTAATTTTTGTTAGTCCTTATCAATTGTGATGTAAATAGAGTATTTATGTTTATTAGTTCAAGAGATACTTATAGGGTTAATAAAGTACCAAAATATAGTTTTTTCCTTTTTTCTCCCTTATTAGTTCCATTTCCAAAAAAGTACCAAACTCGTGTCCCCTTTTTTTGCAAGATGATCCAAATCCAATTTCAACTTTGTTTCTAACGATGTAAATTTCGGAGATATGATGTTACTAATTTATCCATTTTCTTTTTCAATTTTTTTCAATTTACTTTTTCAATATGAATCCACCCGTCTGTAAATTATAGTTCTGGCTTCATTACTTAAAAACCTACCCTTGAATATTTCCCAGTTTTTATCTTTTTTACCTCAATTATAGTAAAAGTACCAAATACGTGTCTAATAATTCTTTGTTACTTATCAATTGTGACGTTTACTGTTTCTCTATGTTTGTTATTTCAAAAGATACGTATGGGTTCCAAAAAAGTACCAAAATATAGTTTTTGCCCTTTTTTACCCTTATTAGTACCATATTCAAAAAAGTACCAAATACGTTTCTCGTTTTTTTTCAGCCCATCCGAAGCAAATTTCAACTCTATTCCTATCATTTTGAATTTCGGAGATATGACGTTACTAATATTTCACATTTTTTCCCTGTTTTAACCCCAAAACGGCCGAATTAAAGAAAAAAGTACCGAATACATGTCCCTTAATTTAAAGTGCCGATTTTAGACCGATTTAGTTGTTGTTTGTATCACTTTTGACTAAGAAGATATATTTTTACCGATTTTTACCCCCAAAGTACCAGACACTTATTTTACTTTTTTCAGTGTCAATTTACCAGCCAATAAATTATGCTTCTGGCTTCATTAGCCGAAAAGATATTCTTAGCTAAAAAGCAAAAAACCTACTCTTGAATATTTTCCCTTTTTTTACCCTTTCGTCCCACATTAATCGCAAAAGTACCAAATACGTGTTTAATAGTTTTTTAATGCCTATCAGTTGCGATATAAATTATATTTCTATGTTTATTAGTTCAAAAGATATATATGGGTTAAAAAAGTACCAAAATATAGTTTTTACCATTTTTTATTCTTATTAGTGCCATTTTTGAAATAGTACCAAATACGTGACCATTTATTTTTTTATCCGATTCAAATCCAATTTAAACTTCTTTGCATCGGTGTTAGATTCGGAGATATGATGTTACTAATTTCTCCCTTTTCTACCCTGTTTTACCCTTTAAGTTAGTTTTAGTTTTTGTTTCTATCACTTTTGATTTAGAAGATATATTTTTACCCCCAAAATTAAAAAAAGTACCAAAAATGTATTTTATTTTTTCTTTGTCAATCGACCAGTCAATAAATTATACTTCTGGCTTCATTAGCCTAAAAGATATCCATAGCTAAAAACAAAAAACCTACCCTTAAATATTTTCCCTTTTTTACCCTTTTGTACCCCATTAATCGCAAAAGTACCAAATACGTATTTAATTGTTTTTTAATATCTATCTGTTGCGATATAAATTATGTTTCTATGTTTATTAGTTCAAAAGATACATATTAGTTGAAAAAAGTACCAAAATATAGTTTTTACCCTTTTTTATCCTTATTAATGCCATTTCCAAAAAAGTACCAAGCACGTGTCTCCTTATTTTCCTAGCCGATTCAAATCCAATTTCAACTTTGTTTGCATCGATGTTGGTTTCGGAGATATGATGTTACTAATTTCTCCCTTTTCTACCCTGTTTTACCTTCTAAGAGGTTGAACTTAAAAAAAGTATCGAACATGTGTTCCTTAATTTTAAGTGCCAATCTCAGACCAATTTAGTTTTTGTTTCTATCACTTTTGGTTTAGAAGATATACTTTACCGATTTTTACCCCCAAAATTAAAAAAAAGTACCAAACACGTAGCTTATTTCTTTTCAATGTAAATCTACCAGTCAATAAATTATACTTCTAACTTCATTAGCCTAAAAGATATCCATGGCTTAAAAGCAAAAAACCTATCCTTGAATATATTCTCTTATTTACCCTTTTGTACCCCATTAATCGCAAAAGTGCCAAATACGTATTTAGTTCTTTTTTTAAATCTATCGGTTGCGATATAAAATATGTTTCTATGTTTATTAGTTCAAAAGATACATATGGGTTAAAAAAAGTACCAAAATATAGTTTTTACCCTTTTTATCCTTATTGGTGCCATTTTCAAAAAAGTACTAACACGTGTCCCCTTATTTTTCTAGCCGATTTAAATCCAATTTCAACTTTGTTTCTATCTGTATTGGTTTCGGAGATATGATGTTACTGATTTCTCCCTTTTCTACCCTGTTTTACCTTCTAGGAGGTTGAATTTCATAAAAGTACCGAACACGTGTCCCTTGGTTTTAAGTGCCGATCTCAGACCAATTTAGTTTTTGTTTCTATCACTTTTGGTTTAGAAGATATACTTTACAGATTTTTACCCCCAAAATTAAAAAAAAAGTACCAAACTCGTAGTTTATTTTTTTCAATGTCCATCGACCAGTCAATAAATTATACTTCTGGCTCCATTAGCCTTAAAGATATCCATGGCTAAAAACCAAAAAACCTATCCTTGAATATTTTCCCTTTTTTACCCTTTTGTACCCCATTAATCGCAAAAGTACCAAATACGTATTAAGTTCTTTTTTAATATCTATCGGTTGCGATATAAAATGTGTTTCTATGTTTATTAGTTCAAAAGATACATATGGGTTAAAGAAAGTACCAAAATATAGTTTTTACCCTTTTTTATCCTTATTAGTGCCATTTTCAAAAAAGTACCAAACACGTGTCCCCTTATTTTTGTAGGCGATTCAAATCCAATTTCAACTTTGTTTCTGTCTATGTTGGTTTCGGAGATATGATGTTACTAATTTCTCCCTTTTCTACCCTGTTTTGCCCGCTAGGCGGCCGATTTTCAAAAAAGTACCGAACACGTGTCCCTTAATTTTTAGTGCTAATCTCAAGCCAATTTAATTTTCGCTTCTATCGCTGTTGGTTAAGGAGATATAATGTTACCGATTTTTCCCTTTTTTACCCTTTTAATTGAAAAAAGTACCAAACACGTATTTAATATTTTGTACTGGGCAATCGACCTCCCTATAAATTTTATTGGTAGCTTTATTGGTTCAAGTCAAATACAAAGAAAAAGAAAAATGGACCTACCCTAAATTTTTTTCCCCGCTTTTCCCCCTTTTTGAACCCTGAATCAAAAAAGTACCAAACACGTGTCTAATATTTTTTTCTTGTTTACCGGCTCCGTTTTGAATTTTGTTACTCTGTTGATTGGTTCAAAAGATACACATGGGTTTAAAAAAGTACCAACATTTTATTTTTACCCTTTTTACCCCCTATTTGTCCCATCTGCCAAAAAGTACCAAACGCGTGTCTACTTATTTTTGCAGCTGATCCCAACGCAATTTCAATTTTGGGCCTATGACGTTTACTTCCGGAGATACAGCATTACTAATTTTTCCCTTTTTTACCCCTATTTACCCCTTTAGAGGCCGAATTTCAAAAAATCCCGTCTTAGTGGATCTATACTTTGAAAAAGGTACCCGCTGTCAAAATTTCAGCTCTCTAGCTTTAGCCGTTTGGGCTGTGCGATGATGAGTCAGTCAATCAGTCAGTCAGTCAGTCAGTCACGTTAGAGTTTTATATATATAGATAACGTCTTTTGAGAATGTGTCTTGTATGGCAGGTATGGTCAAATATGGGCAGATTTCTCCAAAATTAGGAACAATGATTAGGGTTATAATAAGCAATATTTTTGCTAAATATTATTGAAATACAACTAAACTTGTAGCTGTAAAGGAGTAAAAACTCTATTCCGGGAAGGCATCCCTATGGCAGGTACCCGAAATAGTAATTCGATTTCGCTCAAAAAGTATAGGGATTGTCTTTGGACCAAAATATAAACCTGTGATAAATTTCATCAAATTATCTTTAAAGTTACGACCTGTAGAGTGATAACAAGCTTAGATGGATAACACACTGATACATTTTGAGGAAAAAGAAATACACTTTTAAGGAAACCTATATCAAACGATAGGCCTTATTGAGTGTATCAGTTTGTCATTTTTAGAAATTTCGATATACCCTCAAAATCGAAAGTTATCGATAAAAAACGATTTTTTTGGTCTTCTCGAACAAAAATAGGCCTAGCTAAGTCATTTGATTATCGATTTGAAATTTTAACACGGTTTGAGACAGAAAAGCCATCAGGCTTTCTTCTTGTTAAAAAAGATTTTTTATTTCATCAAATTATCACAAAAATATTTTCAAACAAATTTAAATTTTTATTTTTTTTTTCGATTTTTTCACATTGGGACGCCGTTTTCCGCAGTATTTTGTTAGGAATGCCAAACTTTTTTATATTTACTTGAAAAGTGCATTAAATATTTTGTGAACCTAGATTATTTAAATTTAAATTAACAGCGAATTAAAAAAAATATAAGTTTTTTTTGTAAAAGGACCAGTTTAATTAACGTACTATATACGTATAAGTACTTATATTTATACGCACTTATGAATGAAGTTGAAAAAGGATAGAAACAAAGAAGTACGACATAATGTCCAAGCTCTATTTATACTCATTTCCAAGCTCATTTCCTCCACGCCCATTTGGATTTTTTTTCCAGAAAATCTTGGAAAACTCAGTGATGAGCAAGGTGAAAGGTTCCACCAAGAAATTTTAACTATTGAAAAACGCTACCAGGGGAAAAGCCCAATAAAAATGCTAGCAAATTACTGCTGGTCACTCAAACGTGAAACGAGTGACAGTGTATATACACTCAGAAAAAAAATGAACTAAAATTTAGGAAAATTTACTAAATTTGAGGAAAAAATAGTTGTCGTATGGCGCCAAAGCCGTTTTTTACAGCAATTGAGTAAAAAAATTCCTTAATTCCAGGAAAAAAATTTCCTTAAGTTTTTGACAAAATTCCTTATATTAAACAAATTTTAACTTAAATCAAATAAAATTTAACTAAAAACTTGGAGAAAAAACTACTATAATTTAGTTCATATTTTATCTGAAAACTTCTTAAAAACAAGTAAATATTTCCTTTAATTTAGTTCAGATAAATATTTAGCAATGCTTTAATTAAGGAAATTTTTCCTTCATTTTAGTTAAAAGATAATTTATTTTTACTTAAAACAAGTAAAAACTGCAGTAAACTTATGATCAAATTTTCTACAATAGTAGAAAAAGATTACAGAAATTCAGTAAATTATTTATTTAGATCTTATAAAAAATTTATAATTTTTAGGAAATATTTTCCTTAAAAGTGGGAAAAACAGTCAGAAAATAAATAAGTTTAATCCTTATATTTAATAAAATATTCATTCCCAGTATAAAATATTTTCTACATTAATAAAACTTATTTCTAGTTTTCAGTAAATTTTATACTTATCTGAATTTTATATTTCCTAAATTATACAAAAAAAGAACTAAAATTAAGTAAAATTATTTTCTAAAAAAATGTATCCCCTTTATAAAATAAAAGTATAAAAAATGGTACAAAATATTTTTATTGATACTTTTCATAATTTTACAAAAATATTTTTAAAATACATATACATATTTAAATAAGAAATAATATTTAAATTTACATAAATTTTTACATTTACTTATAAATATTAAAGTGCACCTTGTTTTTTTAAATTTAACCTTAATTTTCGCGAAGAAATATTTTTCTTAACAAAATAATATGTTATAAAATAAGTTCCGCATCCGCCCCCAAACAGTAAAATTAGTTCTTATGGGGGAAAAAATGGGAGTATTTTTGGAAATTACAATCAATAACAACTTATGTTAAAAAATACAATAAATTTAAAGTCATAGAAAAATGAATGAAGTAGTTTTGTAATTTCCCCCATTCGTATTTAAGAAAGTTTCTTCCAACTAAAATAAATTCGGACAATGGCTCAATATATTTTATTACCCATTCTTTGCCATTAAATATTTGATCTTCTTTTACAAGTTTAAGAATTAATTTATTTGAAAATGTAATATAAAGTTCAATATGAAAGCATTTTTGTCCAAGTTGAGAGTTAATGGAAAAAAGATATGGATTTATATAAATATATTTATTAATGATGACAAAGTTTATAAGGTAGATAAATAAAAAAATCGTACTTCAGAACTAACTGTAGTATAATACATTGAAAAATATGAAAGCCTTTTTATAGTCAAATTGTTATTTACTTTGATAAAATAACATGGAAGGGACGCTCTTTGTGACACACGGCATCTTTGGCTACGGAACACTAAAGGTCCTTAGTCTTCCCAATTTAACTAATCCAAGGTCATTTTTCAAAAAATATAAAATATAGTATAGGTGTTAAATATATATTTTTTAATTTAGAGCATACAGTTAGGGAAAATAAACTTTTTAAACGGACGACTAGTAAAATGCATTATTTATTTTTATTATTACTAAATCGAACAAATTTAAGAAAATAAAGCTTAAAATTTAATTTTGTTAAATGTCACAAATAGTTGTTTGGTATAAATTTTGTTTATATAGCCCAACACTTTTATCAACCCATGTCCATTGCCGACAATCTGACCCGGTTCGGTTTATATTCGTCCATCTGATGGTCAATGAACACGAGTTAATAAAAGTGTTTGGCTAAAGGAACACAATTAATACCAAACAATAATTTTTTAGTTTTACCTAAAATTTTTTTCGATTTTGTATTAATAAATAATGTATTAAATTTTGCCCCTTACTATACGCCCTGCCACTTTAAAACACCTATACTATTTTTTTAATTTTAGATACTTATCAATGCATTACGCAAAAGCTCAATCTAAAAATATATGTACCTTAAATACTTGCCCATTAATTTTATATAATAAAAAAATTGTACCTAAATCCAATAACTCTCCATTTAGAAGATCGCTTTTAGGGTTATTTAAATCTCTGTCACTTTTACCCTAATTCTTTTCTTTAAATCTGATGTTGAACTATGATATTTACTACGTAGATATATAACAACTTCCTGGCAAACGACATACCCTAATATAAAACTGAGGAGACAGTGTTATAAAGGCATCACTTATATAGTTTGTTCCTCAAAAAGTTGATTGGCAGGGAAGACCATTGACTTTTTTAAGAAAACGACTGCTAACAAATGTTAAAATGGTGATGTGGAGCCTCTTGTCACTTGCTTTATTATTAAGAGTCATGCAAAAAACCACTTTCTTACGTTTAAATCATTTAAAGGATTAATTTAAGTAGGGTCAAATATGAATTAAGACCGAGTGACGTTAAAAGGCTAATTTGAAAGACGGAACGATAATTTCAAGTACAAATAAATAAGAGTGTTACATTCGGCTGCGCCGAATCTTACATACCCACCACCAAATTGTGGTAAATTTAGAACATATCTCACATATCTATAAGGGTGCGCAGCTAGTTCAAAATGTCGACCAAATTCGAAAATATATATTTTCTTAAGTTTTTTATACGGTTAAATATTGACCGATAGTAAGAAGATTTTGCACACTGGCTGTCACTGACATAAAACTTTGTGCCAAATTTAGTGGCCATAGCTATTATTGTTTATAATTTATTGGCGTTTAAGTGTAATTTAGGTGGAATATAGGCTGTTGCCGTAAGTATTTTGTATGGGAGCTATGTTTAAAAATGGTCTGATGCAACTTTATATTTTGCCTACTGATTATATAAAACTTCTCTGTATTAAATTTTATCAACATACCTTTTATAATTTGTCATTTATTAGCAAATAATCGTAGGCGAGGTTATACTGGAGCTATGGTCAAATGTAAACCGATTTCGCCAATTTCAATTCCAAAATTTTCCAAGAAATGAAAAATGTTTTTGCCAAGTTTTATTAACCTAGCTCCTTTTGTTTATGCCCTATTGTGCCTTCAACAGACGGTCATCGCTCGGCCAACCACCTAAACAATCGTACCAAGTGGCACTTCTGTCGAAGATAACAAATATAAATATTAAGTTAAAAAGTATTAATATTTAGGACGTGAATAGACTTACCATTATATAATAAAGATATCCAAACGCATCTTATAAAACAGCCTTATGAAGTATCGAGGATATTATGAATACCCTTATTGCTAAAAAAGAATGCAGTGTTATGATTTTAAATACACCTCAAATTTGATTTTTTTCTTACCTCTGTCTTTAAATTATCATCTTCTTGTTGATTTTCCAGTATAAACAATGCCTCTTAATTGCTTCCTCACTAATATTTCCTTTTGAAGTGTTAAAACAAATCAAATTCCATTACTTATTGAATCTAAGGACGGAAGAAACAAACACAGAATTTTTGGCACAAATCCTAGTCGAAATTTAATTTTTTATAACACCAATATTTTTTTTTTCACAAATATCAAAAAAAAGCGCGGTTTAAACCGAAATTTGTAAAAAAAATAACACGGACAAAAATTTAAAATAAATTATAAATGAAAATAATTTATTGACATTTATTTTTCAATATATGAACTAATTTTTAGGAAAATTTTTCTTATATATAAGTATATAACTTTCAAGTAATTATTACAATTTTACTCATTATAAAATATATTTCGTAATTACTTCATAAATTTAAACATGATTTCTTCTGATTTATCTGAACTAATTTTAAGGAAAATTTTCCTAAATATAAGTATATAACTTTCAACTAATTATTATAGTTTTACTTATTATAAGAAAAGTGTATACTATTGGACGTTGTAATTTATCTTAACTAATTTTAAATAAATTTTTCCTAAAATGTAGAAATTTTTCTAAATTTAAGTATAACTTTTTAGTAATTAGGAAAATAATGTACTTAAATTTACGACAACAACTTCCAGATTTTAAGTAAGTTCAATTTTATGAACTATTTTTGAGTAAATCATTTACTCAATCAAATTTTTTGAACTAAAGTCAATATTACCTTGTTTTACGATATGATGACCTAAAATTTAGGACATATTTAATAGTTTTTAACAAAAATTTCCCTAAAATAAATAATATTTTACAAAATTCTTCCAATTTTTCTATGGAAAAATGTTAACTATTTTTTAGTATATGAACTATAAATTTTTTATTTAAATGTTGTATTTTTTAATGGAATGTAACAATTTTTCCTAGTTTTGAGTAAAAATTTACTCTGAATAAGGATTTTTTTTTACAATTTTCAAGGAATTATTTTTCCTCAAATTTAGTACATGTCTTTTTTCTGAGTGTAGCCGTAAAAGACTAAAGAATAATTTTTAGTTAACTTCTTAAGTCACTTTTTTCGAATTTCAAGGAGTGCCGGCCAGAAAAATGTGCAATTTTTCGGTTTTTTCAAATTTTGACCTATAAGCTTAACTTTTTGACAAAATCTGAATGTTAATTTGTAATTTAGACCCAATTTGCTTTCCATCAACAAATATCATAAAATCAAATAGATGTCTTCAAGGACCCAAAATTTCTATGAAAATTTCCGATAACTCAAAAAATCCTTAGCCGATTTATACGCTACTTACGTAGATAGAAAGCTAATTGAGTCTACATTATGAATTAATATTTACACATTTTTAAAATGTTTACTAAAAAAGTTAAATTTTGCAAGAACTAAAAAATTGGCCATATTTTTTCTTATAAACGCAATTTTCAACTTCATGGCCTGGGCGCCACGTGATAACGTAGTCCGATTTGGCTTAAATTTTGTTATTTGAAGTTTCTCACCGAATGCCATAATATTAATTCGAACGCCATTTCTCTACTTTCGAAAAAAGTTGAAAAAACAAAATTTTCTAATATACAAATAATACTGAATTCCCCTTTTTTACTAAAATTGTTATATCTCTGTTAATATGTTTCCGATTTTAATTAAAGTACTCTTGTTTTACAAAATGGTAACCATGATTTTTTTTTTAAGTCAAAATATATTAGGTCTAAATTTTACGAAAAAAAAGCTTCCGAAGTTGAAAAAATCGAAAAAAAAATAAAATTTTAACTTCAGCGGAAAATATTTTTTTGATAAATTGGTCATGTTAAAAAAAGGTCTTTACGAAGTGAAAGCTTATTTTGTTTTCTGTCTAAACACATTTTAAAATTTAAAATCGATGTAAAAATGACTCAGTTAAGCCTTCTTTTCTCCGCTAAGTCCAAAAAAATCGTTTTTTATCGATAACTTTCGATTTTGAGGGTATATCGAAAATTTTAAAAATGGTAAAATGATCTTCTAAACGAGTTCTACTGGTTGAGCTTGGTTTCGTTCCGAGTGTATTTTCACTGTATCAGAGTGTAATCGGCCAGCCAGCCAACCGGACGGATATCGTTAAAACAACTCAGGGCGTGAAATCTAAGTCGATTGGTACACTAAAAGGTAGGTATCAGAACAATATTTCTATGCGTTACAAACATCAGCACAAACCTAATATACCCTATATTGGTGGGATTTGAACCCTGGCCGTTCAGTTCAAATTACCATACGAATTTCAAATAAGAACTTACTGTAATAACTTAAAAGTGATTTGGGCGTGTTGTAGTCATTACAAGGTAATAGCTTGCAAGGTAATATTACTATTAGTACGTCCCTTTACTAAAGTATTGCTGGGAAAATACAAACTTTTTTTATTACCTACTCTAATAATTTTGCTACAAAATTCATCTTTATTTCTGTTGTTTATATTTAATGTAATTTATATTAATCAATTTAAATTTGTATATTAATTCCATTACAATTTCTTGGAAAACGTCTGTTTTGTTGCTGATGCCATTGCTTTGCTTATGTCTCCTATAATTACATTATTTTTATAAGTAATGAGTTTTCTTGTTTTTCCCCTTTTCCAGCTCTAACGAGCCATTAGTAATACGAAAAAGAACTGCTATTGTTAAACTTGAGTAAATGTTATTACTACTGAAACCTTATACTTACTAAGGATATTTAATCCTTCTTTATCAAAAATATATTAAATTATTTGAATCAGCATTAAAAACAAACAAATAATATAAGCAATCCCAGTAAAACTTTTCATTACCAAATAATGAGTTAAACAGTTAAACTATTGAACACGAACTACTTACTCATTCGCTGTTTAAGTCATTACATTAACATGGGGATGTCATTGGAGACAAGTACTTACCAATTGCAGAAAAGTAATGACTTGGGTAAGCAATTTGAAAGCAACAACAACAACAGCAACAACTTTTTTGTTGTTGTTTTATTAAAAACATATATTTTTAAACGAATTACAAAATTTTTTTTATGATCCCATGGGGGCTCGAACTAAACATCTGCATAGTTCCATCCGTGTATATCCATTTCTGTGTTTTATCATTTTGAGTGTGTATTGATGAGTAGTTAAGTTTTTTGTTATAAGTGAGTATTGTTGTATTCTCCCACTAAGTAAGTCTGAGTGGGTAAAAAGACAATGAGAATAACATATTTATTTTCCTATAGTTTTGCAAATTGGATGGAATGAGTATTAGTGGTTATACAATAGATAACTTATAGTATGTCGTATGAAGTTTACTTATAGGATAAAATAAGAACTAAAAACGACATTCGATTAGTTTAATACTTTTTTTTTCAAAACTTTGTTGTTTTTCTAGGAGTTTTTTCAAAAATTTGTTATTTTTGTGAGAAATCTTTTAAAAATTTCTTCTTTTTATAGGAAATTTTTCAAAAATATCTTATTTTATATAGGAAATTTTTCAAAAATTTCTTATTTTAATACGAGATTTTTCAAAAATTTCTTAATTTTATAGGAAATTTTATTTTTTTTTATTTTTATAGGAAATTTTTAAAAAATTTCTTATTTTCATATAAAATTAAAAAAAATATATCTTATTTTTACAGGAAGTTTTTCAAAAATTTCTTATCCTCACAGAAAATTTTTGATTTTGTTTTTTTATTTTTATATAAAATTTTTTAAATTTTTTTTAAAGGAAATTCAATATTTCTTATTTTTATAGGAAATTATTCAAAAATTTCTTAATTTTGCAGAAAATTTTAATTTTTATTTATTTTTATAGGAAGTTTTTAAAAAATTTCTTATTTTCATAGGAACTTTTTTAAAATTTCTAATTTTATAGGAAATTTTAAAAAAATTTCTTATTTTTATAAAAAAAATTTAAAAAAATTCTTATTTTTACAGGGAATTTTTAAAAAAATTCTTATTTTTATAAAAAAAAAATAAAAAATTTCTTATCTGATAGAATTTTTTTTTTAATTTAAAAGAAAATTTTTCCTTAATTTTTATAGAAAATTTTTAAAAAATTTCTTGTTTTTGTAGGAAATTTTTAATTTTTTTTTTCAATTTTTTAGGAAATTTTTAATTTTTTTTATTTTTATATGAAATTTTTAAAAATTTTCTGGTTTTTGTAGGAAATTTTTAATTTTCTTTTATTTTTATAGTAAATTTTTAAATTTTTTTCAATTTTATAGGGAATTTTTAATTTTTTTTTTATAGGAAATTTTTAAAAAATTTCTTATTATTATAGGATTTTTAAAAACTTTCTATTCTTAAAAAATTTTACTTTTACCCTTATTTCACTTATTTTATATTCTTTTGACAATTTTTTTCCTTTTATTTCTATATTATTCATTTTTATAGTCAATTAAAATATATACACACAAACACTGAAAAATGTATTTCAACATAGAACACAAGTTATTCGAAATACTCATAAATACTTATAGTTATCTAAGTATTTTGGAACAAAAAACAGTTGTAAACAGATAAATGTATCTTTCTCAACTTATAAGCAAAAGCATCAGTTACTGACTTTGTGGGTAGAGTGGATGAGCAAAAACAAAAGCAGACAATATCGGTTACACTCATTCTCTCATTTATACTACAAGTATTGAGTACTACTATGGTGTATTCGTTTTTGATGAACAATATTGTATACTCTTGCAGACCTTTAGCTCGAACCCAGACCCTCCGACTGCTAGGCAGAGACTCTTCCACTGAGCTACTTCATATGTTGAAAACTTAGCAGCTTATAATTAATACAAACAATTTTTATTTTTAGATCCAAAATCATGTGAAAATAACTTTGTTTTTCCCTGCTTTTTTTTTGCTTTTTATTTTAAAACTTTTTTAAAATTATTTTAAAACTTAAACAATTTAAATCTTCTTTTTTGCATAAGTTTTTACATAAGATTGACTCTAACTTACTTAAATGTTACAACCTGTTAAGGTCAAAGTCCGAGCATATCTTAGAATTCCATAGATTTCGATCTTGTGCGAATATTCTCCAATTTTATAGGCCAAGCTTTGAAAAATGTTCCTCTACTTGGTCTTTCTATCGAAGTTTCGGACATCCTCGTCTAACATTAGGTAGTGGGACATTTCAATTCTAATTTTATCCTCTTCATTGTATTTTTTTTTTTTCAAGAGAGGTTTACTATCCCGTAAGCCTAACCCATTTTTATCGATCTTATGGGACAACTCTCGGAACATGTTAACTCACAATATTATTGGGTGTTAAACTAGCTCCCCGGGTGATACCATGAGGAGGTGTGTGTCCACAGTTGAGATGAAGGATGACCCAGACAAGTTGGGCTTACCAAGTTAAGACCAATTAGAATCGTGTTTGGTATTCAACATCCCCTACATAATCAAAATTGACTCATGATGGTATTTTTTCATTAACGTGAGTTAGTTTTACAATTTTTTTTACAGAAGATAATATTTAAGTTCTTAAAATTCAAAAATAATTTAAAAAGACTCTTTTAATAAAATAAAAAACTAAAAAAAACTGTTACCCTTGGTGAGATTTGAACCGGGGCCATTCAGTTTAAATTACCATCTTAATTACAAATAAGTACTTCTGTAATAACTTATTATTTATTCGGATGGTATGTTGTAGTCGTTACAAGGTAACCAGTTATCAGAGTACTTGCCATTACCAAAGTTTTGCTGGGATATTATGTGAAAGGTAAACAGTTCTTTAAAAACATTCTAAAAAATCAGAGCTAAATTTAATTTTATTTTGAAATTTTTTAGTGATTCTGCTTTTGCTGAACGTGCGTATCAGTAGTAGAATATTATTTTCTGTCTAGAACGCATTTTCTAATATCAAAAATGTCTTATCTGTTTTCTCGACATATTCTGTATTTTTGCTAAATTTGTGTAGTTACATATGTTCATGATAGTAATAGATGAAAAATATATGAGTATCATTTGAAAATACACATAACGTATTTCTTCTGTAACTTGGCAACATTTTCAATGTTGTCATGGATCTGATGAAAATTTAAAATGAAAAATGAAAATATTTATTTCTAAAGTATAGCTGTATATTTGTTGTCTATTTAGCTTCTATTGAATTCTATTGAACGTCTACAAAGACGCTGCAGCGGTTTCTTAGGAACAGTGCTATGAAATAATTATATGAAATTTAATAGTTTTATATGAAATTTAATATTTTTTTTCTCTAGCTATCATAATTAACGAGAAAATCGAGTTTAAAGTTTTTCATAAAATATTTCGAAAAAGTAAGAGTGTTATATTCGGCTGTGCCGAATCTTGTATACCCACCATTAAAATGTACGAGAGTGCAGCTAATTCAAAATGTTGACCAACTGTGGTATTGTTATTGTCTAAAAAATCATTTTTTTTAGTGATCACAGGATTTCGTTAATTTTGTTCTAGATATTATAGTTAACCAAAAAATCGACTTAAAGTTTAAAAAAAAAAAATTCGAATAAATCAATTTTTTTTTTAGTGATCTCAGGATTTCGTTATTTTTGCTCTAGCTATCATAGTTAGCGAAAAAATCGACTTTAAAGTTTTTCACAAAAAAAATTTCTAGCAAAATTTCAAAAAAATCAAATTTTTGAGTGATCACAGAATTTCGCTATTTTTGCTCTAGCTATCATAGTTAACGAAAAAATCGACTTTAAAGTTTTTCATAAAAAAATTTCGGAAAAAAAATTTTTTTTTGAGTGATCCCAGGATTTCGTTATTTTTGCTCTAGCTATCATAGTTAACGAAAAAATCGACTTTAAAGTTTTTCATAAAAAAATTTCGAAAAAAAAATTTTTTTGAGTGATCACAGGATTTCGTTATTTTTGCTCTAGCTATCATAGTTAACGAGAAAATCGACTTTAAAGTTTTTCATAAAAAAATTTAGAAAAAATCAATTTTTGTGAGTGATTCGTTATTTTTCCTCTAGCTATCATAGTTAACGAAAAAATCGACTTTAAAGTTTTTCGTAAAAAAATTTCGAAAAAAAAATTTTTTTGAGAGATCACAGAATTTCATTATTTTTGCTCTAGCTATCATAGTTAGCCAGAAAATCCACTTTAAAGTTTTTCATAAAAAAATTTCAAAAAATCAATTTTTTTGAGTGATCACAGGATTTCGTTATTTTTGCTCTAGCTATCATAGTTAACCAGAAAATCGACTTTAAAGTTTTTTATAAAAAAATTTCAAAAAAAATCAATTTTTTTGAGTGATCACAGGATTTCGTTATTTTTGCTCTAGCTATCATAGTTAACCAGAAAATCGACTTTAAAGTTTTTCATAAAAAAATTAAAAAAAAAATTTTTTTTGAGTGATGACAGGATTTCGTTATTTTTGCTCTAGCTATCATAGTTAACCAGAAAATCGACTTTAAAGTTTTTCATAAGAAAATTAAAAAAAAAATAATTTTTTTTGAGTGATCACAGGATTTCGTTATTTTTGCTCTAGCTATCATAGTTAACCAAAAAATCGACTTTAAAGTTTTTCAAAAAAAAATTTAAAAAAAATTTTTTTTTGAGTGATGACAGGATTTCGTTATTTTTGCTCTAGCTATCGACTTTAAAGTTTTTCATAAAAAAATTTAAAAAAAAAATCAATTTTTTTGAGTGATCACAGGATTTCGTTAGTTTTGCTCTAGCTATCATAGTTAACCAGAAAATCGACTTTAAAGTTTTTTATAAAAAAATTAAAAAAAAAAATTTTTTGAGTGATCACAGGATTTCGTTATTTTTGCTCTAGCTATCATAGTTAACCAAAAAATCGACTTTAAAGTTTTTCAAAAAAAAATTTAAAAAAAATTTTTTTTTGAGTGATGACAGGATTTCGTTATTTTTGCTCTAGCTATCGACTTTAAAGTTTTTCATAAAAAAATTAAAAAAAAAATCAATTTTTTTGAGTGATCACAGGATTTCGTTATTTTTGCTCTAGCTATCATAGTTAACCAGAAAATCGACTTTAAAGTTTTTCATAAGAAAATTAAAAAAAAAATAATTTTTTTTGAGTGATCACAGGATTTCGTTATTTTTGCTCTAGCTATCATAGTTAACCAAAAAATCGACTTTAAAGTTTTTCAAAAAAAAATTTAAAAAAAATTTTTTTTTGAGTGATGACAGGATTTCGTTATTTTTGCTCTAGCTATCGACTTTAAAGTTTTTCATAAAAAAATTAAAAAAAAAAATCAATTTTTTTGAGTGATCACAGGATTTCGTTAGTTTTGCTCTAGCTATCATAGTTAACCAGAAAATCGACTTTAAAGTTTTTTATAAAAAAATTAAAAAAAAAAAATTTTTGAGTGATCACAGGATTTCGTTAATTTTGTTCTAGATATTATAGTTAACCAAAAAATCGACTTAAAGTTTAAAAAAAAAATTTCGAATAAATCAATTTTTTTTAGTGATCTCAGGATTTCGTTATTTTTGCTCTAGCTATCATAGTTAGCGAAAAAATCAACTTTAAAGTTTTTCACAAAAAAAATTTCTAGCAAAATTTCAAAAAAATCAATTTTTTGAGTGATCACAGAATTTCGCTATTTTTGCTCTAGCTATCATAGTTAACGAAAAAATCGACTTTAAAGTTTTTAACGAAAAAATCGACTTTAAAGTTTTTCATAAAAAAATTTCGAAAAAAAAAATTTTTTTGAGTGATCACAGGATTTCGTTATTTTTGCTCTAGCTATTATAGTTAACGAAAAAATCGACTTTAAAGTTTTTCATAAAAAAATTTCGAAAAAATCAATTTTTTTAAATGATAACAGGATTTCGTTATTTTTGCTCTAGCTATCATAGTTAAACAGAAAATCGACTTTAAAGTTTTTCATAAACAAATTTCGAAAAAATCAATTTTTGTGAGTGATCACAGGATTTCGTTATTTTTGCTCTAGCTATCATAGTTAACCAGAAAATCGACTTTAAAGTTTTTTATAAAAAAATTTCGAAAAAATAAATTTTTTTGAATGATTACAGGATTTTGTTATTTTTGCTGTAGTTATCATAGTTAACGTAATAATCGACTTTAAAGTTTTTCATAAAAAAATTTCGAAAAAAAAAATTTTTTTGAGTGATCACAGAATTTCATTATTTTTGCTCTAGCTATCATAGTTAACGAAATAATCGACTTTAAAGTTTTTCACAAAAAAAATTTCTAGCAAAATTTCAAAAAAATCAATTTTTTGAGTGATCACAGAATTTCGCTATTTTTGCTCTAGCTATCATAGTTAACGAAAAAATCGACTTTAAAGTTTTTCATAAAAAAATTTCGAAAAAAAAATTTTTTTGAGTGATCACAGAATTTCATTATTTTTGCTCTAGCTATCATAGTTAACCAGAAAATCGACTTTAAAGTTTTTCATAAAAAAATTTCAAAAAATCAATTTTTTTGAGTGATCACAGGATTTCATTATTTTTGCTCTAGCTATCATAGTTAACCAGAAAATCGACTTTAAAGTTTTTTATAAAAAAATTTCAAAAAAAAAATCAATTTTTTTGAGTGATCACAGGATTTCGTTATTTTTGCTCTAGCTATCATAGTTAACCAGAAAATCGACTTTAAAGTTTTTCATAAAAAAATTTCAAAAAAATCAATTTTTTTGAGTGATCACAGGATTTTGTTATTTTTGCTCTAGCTATCATAGTTAACGAAATAATCGACTTTAAAGTTTTTCATAAAAAAATTTCGAAAAATCAATTTTTTTGAGTGATCACAGAATTTCATTATTTTTGCTCTAGCTATCATAGTTAACGAAATAATCGACTTTAAAGTTTTTCATAAAAAAAAAACGAAAAAATAAATTTTTTTGAGTCATCACAGAATTTCATTATTTTTGCTCTAGCTATCTTAGTTAACGAAATAATCGACTTTAAAGTTTTTCATTAAAAAATTCAAAAAAATAAATTTTTTTGAGTGATCACAGAATTTCATTATTTTTGCTCTAGCTATCATAGAACGAAATAATCGACTTTAAAGTTTTTCATAAAAAAATTTCGAAAAATCAATTTTTTTGAGTGATCACAGAATTTCATTATTTTTGCTCTAGCTATCATAGTTAACGAAATAATCGACTTTAAAGTTTTTCATAAAAAAATTTCGAAAAAATAAAAAAATTTCGAAAAAATAAATTTTTTTGAGTGATCACAGAATTTCATTATTTTTGCTCTAGCTATCTTAGTTAACGAAATAATCGACTTTAAAGTTTTTCATAAAAAAAAACGAAAAAATAAATTTTTTTGAGCCATCACAGAATTTCATTATTTTTGCTCTAGCTATCTTAGTTAACGAAATAATCGACTTTAAAGTTTTTCATTAAAAAATTCAAAAAAATAAATTTTTTTGAGTGATCACAGAATTTCATTATTTTTGCTCTAGCTATCATAGAACGAAATAATCGACTTTAAAGTTTTTCATAAAAAAATTTCGAAAAATCAATTTTTTTGAGTGATCACAGAATTTCATTATTTTTGCTCTAGCTATCATAGTTAACGAAATAATCGACTTTAAAGTTTTTCATAAAAATAATTCGAAAAAATAAATTTTTTAGAGTGATTACAGAATTTCATTATTTTTGCTCTAGCTATCATAGTTAACGAAATAATCGACTTTAAAGTTTTTCATACAAAAATTTCGAAAAATCAAATTTTTTGAGTGATCACAGAATTTCATTATTTTTGCTCTAGCTATCATAGTTAACGAAATAATCAACTTTAAAGTTTTTCATAAAAAAATTTCGAAAAAAATAATTTTTTTTGAGTGATCACAGAATTTCGTTATTTTTGCTCTAGCTATCATAGTTAACGAAATAATCGACTTTAAAGTTTTTCATAAAAAAATTTCATTATTTTTGCTCTAGCTATCATAGTTAACGAAATAATCAACTTTAAAGTTTTTCATAAAAAAATTTCGAAAAAAATAATTTTTTTTGAGTGATCACAGAATTTCGTTATTTTTGCTCTAGCTATCATAGTTAACGAAATAATCGACTTTAAAGTTTTTCATAAAAAAATTTCGAAAAAATATATTTTTTTGAGTGATCACAGAATTTCATTATTTTTGCTCTAGCTATCATAGTTAACGAAATAATCGACTTTAAAGTTTTTCATAAAAAAATTTCGAAAAAATCAATTTTTTTGAGTGATCACAGAATTTCATTATTTTTGCTCTAGCTATCATAGTTAACGAAATAATCGACTTTAAAGTTTTTCATAAAAAAAATCGAAAAAATAAATTTTTTTGAGTCATCACAGAATTTCATTATTTTTGCTCTAGCTATCATAGTTAACGAAATAATCGACTTTAAAGTTTTTCATAAAAAAATTTCGAAAAATCAATTTTTTTGAGTGATCACAGAATTTCATTATTTTTGCTCTAGCTATCATAGTTAACGAAATAATCGACTTTAAAGTTTTTCATAAAAAAATTTTGAAAAAAAATAATTTTTTTTGAGTGATCACAGAATTTCATTATTTTTGCTCTAGCTATCATAGTTAACGAAATAATCGACTTTAAAGTTTTTCATAAAAAAACTTCCAAAAAATTATTTTTTTTGAGTGATCACTGAATTTCATTATTTTTGCTCTAGCTATCATAGTTAACGAAATAATCGACTTTAAAGTTTTTCATAAAAAAATTTCGAAAAAATAAAAAAATTTCGAAAAAAATAAATTTTTTTGAGTGATCACAGAATTTCATTATTTTTGCTCTAGCTATCATAGTTAACGAAATAATCGACTTTAAAGTTTTTCATAAAAAAATTTCGAAAAAATAAAAAAATTTCGAAAAAATAAATTTTTTTGAGTGATCACAGAATTTCATTATTTTTGCTCTAGCTATCATAGTTAACGAAATAATCGACTTTAAAGTTTTTCATTAAAAAATTCGAAAAAATAAATTTTTTTGAGTGATCACAGAATTTCATTATTTTTGCTCTAGCTATCATAGTTAACGAAATAATCGACTTTAAAGTTTTTTATAAAAAAATTTCGAAAAATCAATTTTTTTGAGTGATCACAGGATTTCGTTATTTTTGCTCTAGCTATCATAGTTAACCAGAAAATCGACTTTAAAGTTTTTCATAAAAAAATTTCAAAAAAATCAATTTTTTTGAGTGATCACAGGATTTCGTTATTTTTGCTCTAGCTATCATAGTTAACCAGAAAATCGACTTTAAAGTTTTTCATAAAAAAATTTCGAAAAATCAATTTTTTTTGAGTGATCACAGAATTTCATTATTTTTGCTCTAGCTATCATAGTTAACGAAATAATCGACTTTAAAATTTTCATAAAAAAACTTCGAAAAAATAAATTTTTTTGAGTGATCACAGAATTTCATTATTTTTGCTCTAGCTATCATAGTTAACGAAATAATCGACTTTAAAGTTTTTCATAAAAAAATTTCGAAAGAATATATTTTTTTGAGTGATCACATAATTTCATTATTTTTGCTCTAGCTATCATAGTTAACGAAATAATCGACTTTAAAGTTTTTCATAAAAAAATTTCAAAAAAATCAATTTTTTTGAGTGATCACAGGATTTCGTTATTTTTGCTCTAGCTATTATAGTTAACGAAATAATCGACTTTAAAGTTTTTTATAAAAAAATTTCAAAAAAATCAATTTTTTTCAGTGATCACAGGATTTCGTTATTTTTGCTCTAGCTATCATAGTTAACCAGAAAATCGACTTTAAAGTTTTTTATAAAAAAAATTCAAAAAAATCAATTTTTTTGAGTGATCACAGGATTTCGTTATTTTTGCTCTAGCTATCATAGTTAACCAGAAAATCGAATTTAAATTTTTTCATAAAAAAAATTTCAAAAAAATTTATTTTTTTGATTTTTTTATTTTTTTGAGTGATCACAGGATTTCGTTATTTTTGCTCTAGCTATCATAGTTAACCAGAAAATCGACTTTAAAGTTTTTCATAAAAAAATTTCAAAAAAATCAATTTTTTTGAGTGATCACAGGATTTCGTTATTTTTGCTCTAGCTATCATAGTTAACCAGAAAATCGACTTTAAAGTTTTTCATAAAAAAATTTCAAAAAAATCAATTTTTTTGAGTGATCACAGGATTTCGTTATTTTTGCTCTAGCTATCATAGTTAACCAGAAAATCGACTTTAAAGTTTTTCATAAAAAAATTTCAAAAAAATTTATTTTTTTGAGTGATCACAGGATTTCGTTATTTTTGCTCTAGCTATCATAGTTAACCAGAAAATCGACTTTAAAGTTTTTTATAAAAAAATTTCAAAAAAATCAATTTTTTTGAGTGATCACAGGATTTCGTTATTTTTGCTCTAGCTATCATAGTTAACCAGAAAATCTACTTTAAAGTTTTTTTTTAAAAATTTCAAAAAAATCAATTTTTTTGAGTGATCACAGGATTTCGTTATTTTTGCTCTAGCTATCATAGTTAACCAGAAAATCGACTTTAAAGTTTTTTATAAAAAAATTTCAAAAAAATTTATTTTTTTGAGTGATCACAGGATTTCGTTATTTTTGCTCTAGCTATCATAGTTAACCAGAAAATCGACTTTAAAGTTTTTCATAAAAAAATTTCAAAAAAATCAATTTTTTTGAGTGATCACAGGATTTCGTTATTTTTGCTCTAGCTATCATAGTTAACCAGAAAATCGACTTTAAAGTTTTTCATAAAAAAATTTCAAAAAAATTTATTTTTTTGAGTGATCACAGGATTTCGTTATTTTTGCTCTAGTTAGCATAGTTAACCAGAAAATCGACTTTAAAGTTTTTCATAAAAAAATTTCAAAAAAATCAATTTTTTTGAGTGATCACAGGATTTCGTTATTTTTGCTCTAGCTATCATAGTTAACCAGAAAATCGACTTTAAAGTTTTTTATAAAAAAATTTCAAAAAAATTAATTTTTTTGAGTGATCACAGGATTTCGTTATTTTTGCTCTAGCTATCATAGTTAACCAGAAAATCGACTTTAAAGTTTTTTATAAAAAAATTTCAAAAAAATCAATTTTTTTGAGTGATCACAGGATTTCGTTATTTTTGCTCTAGCTATCATAGTTAACCAGAAAATCGACTTTAAAGTTTTTTATAAAAAAATTTCAAAAAAATTAATTTTTTTGAGTGATCACAGGATTTCGTTATTTTTGCTCTAGCTATCATAGTTAACCAGAAAATCGACTTTAAAGTTTTTCATAAAAAAATTTCAAAAAAATTTATTTTTTTGAGTGATCACAGGATTTCGTTATTTTTGCTCTTGCTATCATAGTTAACCAGAAAATCGACTTTAAAGTTTTTCATAAAAAAATTTCAAAAAAAATCAATTTTTTTGAGTGATCACAGGATTTCGTTATTTTTGCTCTAGCTATCATAGTTAACCAGAAAATCGACTTTAAAGTTTTTTATAAAAAAATTTCAAAAAAATCAATTTTTTTGAGTGATCACAGGATTTCGTTATTTTTGCTCTAGCTATCATAGTTAACCAGAAAATCGACTTTAAAGTTTTTCATAAAAAAATTTCAAAAAAATTTATTTTTTTGAGTGATCACAGGATTTCGTTATTTTTGCTCTAGCTATCATAGTTAACCAGAAAATCGACTTTAAAGTTTTTCATAAAAAAATTTCAAAAAAATCAATTTTTTTGAGTGATCACAGGATTTCGTTATTTTTGCTCTAGCTATCATAGTTAACCAGAAAATCGACTTTGCTCTAGCTATCATAGTTAACCAGAAAATCGACTTTAAAGTTTTTTATAAAAAAATTTCAAAAAAATCAATTTTTTTGAGTGATCACAGGATTTCGTTATTTTTGCTCTAGCTATCATAGTTAACCAGAAAATCGACTTTAAAGTTTTTTATAAAAAAATTTCAAAAAAATCAATTTTTTTGAGTGATCACAGGATTTCGTTATTTTTGCTCTAGCTATCATAGTTAACCAGAAAATCGACTTTAAAGCTTTTTATAAAAAAATTTCAAAAAAATCAATTTTTTTGAGTGATCACAGGATTTCGTTATTTTTGCTCTAGCTATCATAGTTAACCAGAAAATCGACTTTAAAGTTTTTCATAAAAAAATTTCAAAAAAATTTATTTTTTTGAGTGATCACAGGATTTCGTTATTTTTGCTCTAGCTATCATAGTTAACCAGAAAATCGACTTTAAAGTTTTTCATAAAAAAATTATAAAAAAAATTTATTTTTTTGAGTGATCACAGGATTTCGTTATTTTTGCTCTAGCTATCATAGTTAACCAGAAAATCGACTTTAAAGTTTTTTATAAAAAAATTTCAAAAAAATCAATTTTTTTGAGTGATCACAGGATTTCGTTATTTTTGCTCTAGCTATCATAGTTAACCAGAAAATCGACTTTAAAGTTTTTCATAAAAAAATTTCAAAAAAATTTATTTTTTTGAGTGATCATAGTTAACCAGAAAATCGACTTTAAAGTTTTTCATAAAAAAATTTCAAAAAAATCAATTTTTTTGAGTGATCACAGGATTTCGTTATTTTTGCTCTAGCTATCATAGTTAACCAGAAAATCGACTTTAAAGTTTTTTATAAAAAAATTTCAAAAAAATCAATTTTTTTGAGTGATCACAGGATTTCGTTATTTTTGCTCTAGCTATCATAGTTAACCAGAAAATCGACTTTAAAGTTTTTTATAAAAAAATTTCAAAAAAATCAATTTTTTTGAGTGATCACAGGATTTCGTTATTTTTGCTCTAGCTATCATAGTTAACCAGAAAATCGACTTTAAAGTTTTTCATAAAAAAATTTCAAAAAAATTTATTTTTTTGAGTGATCACAGGATTTCGTTATTTTTGCTCTAGCTATCATAGTTAACCAGAAAATCGACTTTAAAGTTTTTCATAAAAAAATTATAAAAAAAATTTATTTTTTTGAGTGATCACAGGATTTCGTTATTTTTGCTCTAGCTATCATAGTTAACCAGAAAATCGACTTTAAAGTTTTTTATAAAAAAATTTCAAAAAAATCAATTTTTTTGAGTGATCACAGGATTTCGTTATTTTTGCTCTAGCTATCATAGTTAACCAGAAAATCGACTTTAAAGTTTTTCATAAAAAAATTTCAAAAAAATTTATTTTTTTGAGTGATCATAGTTAACCAGAAAATCGACTTTAAAGTTTTTCATAAAAAAATTTCAAAAAAATCAATTTTTTTGAGTGATCACAGGATTTCGTTATTTTTGCTCTAGCTATCATAGTTAACCAGAAAATCGACTTTAAAGTTTTTTATAAAAAAATTTCAAAAAAATCAATTTTTTTGAGTGATCACAGGATTTCGTTATTTTTGCTCTAGCTATCATAGTTAACCAGAAAATCGACTTTAAAGTTTTTTATAAAAAAATTTCAAAAAAATCAATTTTTTTGAGTGATCACAGGATTTCGTTATTTTTGCTCTAGCTATCATAGTTAACCAGAAAATCGACTTTAAAGTTTTTCATAAAAAAATTTCAAAAAAATTTATTTTTTTGAGTGATCACAGGATTTCGTTATTTTTGCTCTAGCTATCATAGTTAACCAGAAAATCGACTTTAAAGTTTTTCATAAAAAAATTTCAAAAAAATCAATTTTTTTGAGTGATCACAGGATTTCGTTATTTTTGCTCTAGCTATCATAGTTAACCAGAAAATCGACTTTAAAGTTTTTTATAAAAAAATTTCAAAAAAATCAATTTTTTTGAGTGATCACAGGATTTCGTTATTTTTGCTCTAGCTATCATAGTTAACCAGAAAATCGACTTTAAAGTTTTTCATAAAAAAATTTCAAAAAAATCAATTTTTTTGAGTGATCACAGGATTTCGTTATTTTTGCTCTAGCTATCATAGTTAACCAGAAAATCGACTTTAAAGTTTTTTATAAAAAAATTTCAAAAAAATCAATTTTTTTGAGTGATCACAGGATTTCGTTATTTTTGCTCTAGCTATCATAGTTAACCAGAAAATCGACTTTAAAGTTTTTTTTTAAAAAATTTCAAAAAAATCAATTTTTTTGAGTGATCACAGGATTTCGTTATTTTTGCTCTAGCTATCATAGTTAACCAGAAAATCGACTTTAAAGTTTTTCATAAAAAAATTTCAAAAAAATTTATTTTTTTGAGTGATCACAGGATTTCGTTATTTTTGCTCTAGCTATCATAGTTAACCAGAAAATCGACTTTAAAGTTTTTTATAAAAAAATTTCAAAAAAATCAATTTTTTTGAGTGATCACAGGATTTCGTTATTTTTGCTCTAGCTATCATAGTTAACCAGAAAATCGACTTTAAAGTTTTTTATAAAAAAATTTCAAAAAAATCAATTTTTTTGAGTGATCACAGGATTTCGTTATTTTTGCTCTAGCTATCATAGTTAACCAGAAAATCGACTTTAAAGTTTTTTTTTAAAAAATTTCAAAAAAATCAATTTTTTTGAGTGATCACAGGATTTCGTTATTTTTGCTCTAGCTATCATAGTTAACCAGAAAATCGACTTTAAAGTTTTTCATAAAAAAATTTCAAAAAAATTTATTTTTTTGAGTGATCACAGGATTTCGTTATTTTTGCTCTAGCTATCATAGTTAACCAGAAAATCGACTTTAAAGTTTTTTATAAAAAAATTTCAAAAAAATCAATTTTTTTGAGTGATCACAGGATTTCGTTATTTTTGCTCTAGCTATCATAGTTAACCAGAAAATCGACTTTAAAGTTTTTTATAAAAAAATTTCAAAAAAATCATTTTTTTGAGTGATCACAGGATTTCGTTATTTTTGCTCTAGCTATCATAGTTAACCAGAAAATCGACTTTAAAGTTTTTTTTTAAAAAATTTCAAAAAAATCAATTTTTTTGAGTGATCACAGGATTTCGTTATTTTTGCTCTAGCTATCATAGTTAACCAGAAAATCGACTTTAAAGTTTTTCATAAAAAAATTTCAAAAAAATTTATTTTTTTGAGTGATCACAGGATTTCGTTATTTTTGCTCTAGCTATCATAGTTAACCAGAAAATCGACTTTAAAGTTTTTTATAAAAAAATTTCAAAAAAATCAATTTTTTTGAGTGATCACAGGATTTCGTTATTTTTGCTCTAGCTATCATAGTTAACCAGAAAATCGACTTTAAAGTTTTTCATAAAAAAATTTCAAAAAAATTTATTTTTTTGAGTGATCACAGGATTTCGTTATTTTTGCTCTAGCTATCATAGTTAACCAGAAAATCGACTTTAAAGTTTTTCATAAAAAAATTTCAAAAAAATCAATTTTTTTGAGTGATCACAGGATTTCGTTATTTTTGCTCTAGCTATCATAGTTAACCAGAAAATCGACTTTAAAGTTTTTTATAAAAAAATTTCAAAAAAATCAATTTTTTTGAGTGATCACAGGATTTCGTTATTTTTGCTCTAGCTATCATAGTTAACCAGAAAATCGACTTTAAAGTTTTTTATAAAAAAATTTCAAAAAAATCAATTTTTTTGAGTGATCACAGGATTTCGTTATTTTTGCTCTAGCTATCATAGTTAACCAGAAAATCGACTTTAAAGTTTTTTATAAAAAAATTTCAAAAAAATCAATTTTTTTGAGTGATCACAGGATTTCGTTATTTTTGCTCTAGCTATCATAGTTAACCAGAAAATCGACTTTAAAGTTTTTCATAAAAAAATTTCAAAAAAATCAATTTTTTTGAGTGATCACAGGATTTCGTTATTTTTGCTCTAGCTATCATAGTTAACCAGAAAATCGACTTTAAAGTTTTTTATAAAAAAATTTCAAAAAAATCAATTTTTTTGAGTGATCACAAGATTTCGTTATTTTTGCTCTAGCTATCATAGTTAACCAGAAAATCGACTTTAAAGTTTTTCATAAAAAAATTTCAAAAAAATCAATTTTTTTGAGTGATCACAGGATTTCGTTATTTTTGCTCTAGCTATCATAGTTAACCAGAAAATCGACTTTAAAGTTTTTTATAAAAAAATTTCAAAAAAATCAATTTTTTTGAGTGATCACAGGATTTCGTTATTTTTGCTCTAGCTATCATAGTTAACCAGAAAATCGACTTTAAAGTTTTTCATAAAAAAATTTCAAAAAAATCAATTTTTTTGAGTGATCACAGGATTTCGTTATTTTTGCTCTAGCTATCATAGTTAACCAGAAAATCGACTTTAAAGTTTTTTATAAAAAAATTTCAAAAAAATCAATTTTTTTGAGTGATCACAGGATTTCGTTATTTTTGCTCTAGCTATCATAGTTAACCAGAAAATCGACTTTAAAGTTTTTCATAAAAAAATTTCAAAAAAATTTATTTTTTTGAGTGATCACAGGATTTCGTTATTTTTGCTCTAGCTATCATAGTTAACCAGAAAATCGACTTTAAAGTTTTTTATAAAAAAATTTCAAAAAAATCAATTTTTTTGAGTGATCACAGGATTTCGTTATTTTTGCTCTAGCTATCATAGTTAACCAGAAAATCGACTTTAAAGTTTTTTATAAAAAAATTTCAAAAAAATCAATTTTTTTGAGTGATCACAGGATTTCGTTATTTTTGCTCTAGCTATCATAGTTAACCAGAAAATCGACTTTAAAGTTTTTTATAAAAAAATTTCAAAAAAATCAATTTTTTTGAGTGATCACAGGATTTCGTTATTTTTGCTCTAGCTATCATAGTTAACCAGAAAATCGACTTTAAAGTTTTTCATAAAAAAATTTCAAAAAAATCAATTTTTTTGAGTGATCACAGGATTTCGTTATTTTTGCTCTAGCTATCATAGTTAACCAGAAAATCGACTTTAAAGTTTTTTATAAAAAAATTTCAAAAAAATCAATTTTTTTGAGTGATCACAAGATTTCGTTATTTTTGCTCTAGCTATCATAGTTAACCAGAAAATCGACTTTAAAGTTTTTCATAAAAAAATTTCAAAAAAATCAATTTTTTTGAGTGATTTTTCATAAAAAAATTTCAAAAAAATCAATTTTTTTGAGTGATCACAGGATTTCGTTATTTTTGCTCTAGCTATCATAGTTAACCAGAAAATCGACTTTAAAGTTTTTTATAAAAAAATTTCAAAAAAATCAATTTTTTTGAGTGATCACAGGATTTCGTTATTTTTGCTCTAGCTATCATAGTTAACCAGAAAATCGACTTTAAAGTTTTTCATAAAAAAATTTCAAAAAAATCAATTTTTTTGAGTGATCACAGGATTTCGTTATTTTTGCTCTAGCTATCATAGTTAACCAGAAAATCGACTTTAAAGTTTTTTATAAAAAAATTTCAAAAAAATCAATTTTTTTGAGTGATCACAGGATTTCGTTATTTTTGCTCTAGCTATCATAGTTAACCAGAAAATCGACTTTAAAGTTTTTCATAAAAAAATTTCAAAAAAATTTATTTTTTTGAGTGATCACAGGATTTCGTTATTTTTGCTCTAGCTATCATAGTTAACCAGAAAATCGACTTTAAAGTTTTTCATAAAAAAATTTCAAAAAAATAAATTTTTTTGAGTGATCACAGGATTTCGTTATTTTTGCTCTAGCTATCATAGTTAACCAGAAAATCGACTTTAAAGTTTTTTATAAAAAAATTTCAAAAAAATCAATTTTTTTGAGTGATCACAGGATTTCGTTATTTTTGCTCTAGCTATCATAGTTAACCAGAAAATCGACTTTAAAGTTTTTTATAAAAAAATTTCAAAAAAATCAATTTTTTTGAGTGATCACAGGATTTCGTTATTTTTGCTCTAGCTATCATAGTTAACCAGAAAATCGACTTTAAAGTTTTTTATAAAAAAATTTCAAAAAAATCAATTTTTTTGAGTGATCACAGGATTTCGTTATTTTTGCTCTAGCTATCATAGTTAACCAGAAAATCGACTTTAAAGTTTTTTATAAAAAAATTTCAAAAAAATCAATTTTTTTGTGTGATCACAGGATTTCGTTATTTTTGCTCTAGCTATCATAGTTAACCAGAAAATCGACTTTAAAGTTTTTCATAAAAAAATTTCAAAAAAATTTATTTTTTTGAGTGATCACAGGATTTCGTTATTTTTGCTCTAGCTATCATAGTTAACCAGAAAATCGACTTTAAAGTTTTTCATAAAAAAATTTCAAAAAAATTTATTTTTTTGAGTGATCACAGGATTTCGTTATTTTTGCTCTAGCTATCATAGTTAACCAGAAAATCGACTTTAAAGTTTTTCATAAAAAAATTTCAAAAAAATCAATTTTTTTGAGTGATCACAGGATTTCGTTATTTTTGCTCTAGCTATCATAGTTAACCAGAAAATCGACTTTAAAGTTTTTTATAAAAAAATTTCAAAAAAATCAATTTTTTTGAGTGATCACAGGATTTCGTTATTTTTGCTTTAGCTATCATAGTTAACCAGAAAATCGACTTTAAAGTTTTTCATAAAAAAATTTCAAAAAAATTTATTTTTTTGAGTGATCACAGGATTTCGTTATTTTTGCTCTAGCTATCATAGTTAACCAGAAAATCGACTTTAAAGTTTTTTATAAAAAAATTTCAAAAAAATCAATTTTTTTGAGTGATCACAGGATTTCGTTATTTTTGCTCTAGCTATCATAGTTAACCAGAAAATCGACTTTAAAGTTTTTCATAAAAAAATTTCAAAAAAATCAATTTTTTTGAGTGATCACAGGATTTCGTTATTTTTGCTCTAGCTATCATAGTTAACCAGAAAATCGACTTTAAAGTTTTTTATAAAAAAATTTCAAAAAAATCAATTTTTTTGAGTGATCACAGGATTTCGTTATTTTTGCTCTAGCTATCATAGTTAACCAGAAAATCGACTTTAAAGTTTTTTATAAAAAAATTTCAAAAAAATCAATTTTTTTGAGTGATCACAGGATTTCGTTATTTTTGCTTTAGCTATCATAGTTAACCAGAAAATCGACTTTAAAGTTTTTCATAAAAAAATTTCAAAAAAATTTATTTTTTTGAGTGATCACAGGATTTCGTTATTTTTGCTCTAGCTATCATAGTTAACCAAAAAATCGACTTTAAAGCTTTTTATAAAAAAATTTCAAAAAAATCAATTTTTTTGAGTGATCACAGGATTTCGTTATTTTTGCTCTAGCTATCATAGTTAACCAGAAAATCGACTTTAAAGTTTTTCATAAAAAAATTTCAAAAAAATTTATTTTTTTGAGTGATCACAGGATTTCGTTATTTTTGCTCTAGCTATCATAGTTAACCAGAAAATCGACTTTAAAGTTTTTCATAAAAAAATTTCAAAAAAATTTATTTTTTTGATTTTTTTATTTTTTTGAGTGATCACAGGATTTCGTTATTTTTGCTCTAGCTATCATAGTTAACCAGAAAATCGACTTTAAAGTTTTTTATAAAAAAATTTCAAAAAAATCAATTTCAAAAAAATCAATTTTTTTGAGTGATCACAGGATTTCGTTACTTTTGCTCTAGCTATCATAGTTAACGAAATAATCGACTTTAAAGTTTTTCATAAAAAAATTTCAAAAAAATCAATTTTTTTGAGTGATCACAGGATTTCGTTATTTTTGCTCTAGCTATCATAGTTAACCAGAAAATCGACTTTAAAGTTTTTCATAAAAAAATTTCAAAAAAATCAATTTTTTTGAGTGATCACAGGATTTCGTTATTTTTGCTCTAGCTATCATAGTTAACCAGAAAATCGACTTTAAAGTTTTTCATAAAAAAATTTCAAAAAAATCAATTTTTTTGAGTGATCACAGGATTTCGTTATTTTTGCTCTAGCTATCATAGTTAACCAGAAAATCGACTTTAAAGTTTTTTATAAAAAAATTTCAAAAAAATCAATTTTTTTGAGTGATCACAGGATTTCGTTATTTTTGCTCTAGCTATCATAGTTAACCAGAAAATCGACTTTAAAGTTTTTCATAAAAAAATTTCAAAAAAATCAATTTTTTTGAGCGATCACAGGATTTCGTTATTTTTGCTCTAGCTATCATAGTTAACCAGAAAATCGACTTTAAAGTTTTTCATAAAAAAATTTCAAAAAAATCAATTTTTTTGAGTGATCACAGGATTTCGTTATTTTTGCTCTAGCTATCATAGTTAACCAGAAAATCGACTTTAAAGTTTTTCATAAAAAAATTTCAAAAAAATTTATTTTTTTGAGTGATCACAGGATTTCGTTATTTTTGCTCTAGCTATCATAGTTAACCAGAAAATCGACTTTAAAGTTTTTCATAAAAAAATTTCAAAAAAATTTATTTTTTTGATTTTTTTATTTTTTTGAGTGATCACAGGATTTCGTTATTTTTGCTCTAGCTATCATAGTTAACCAGAAAATCGACTTTAAAGTTTTTTATAAAAAAATTTCAAAAAAATCAATTTCAAAAAAATCAATTTTTTTGAGTGATCACAGGATTTCGTTACTTTTGCTCTAGCTATCATAGTTAACGAAATAATCGACTTTAAAGTTTTTCATAAAAAAATTTCAAAAAAATCAATTTTTTTGAGTGATCACAGGATTTCGTTATTTTTGCTCTAGCTATCATAGTTAACCAGAAAATCGACTTTAAAGTTTTTTATAAAAAAATTTCAAAAAAATCAATTTTTTTGATTGATCACAGGATTTCGTTATTTTTGCTCTAGCTATCATAGTTAACCAGAAAATCGCCTTTAAAGTTTTTCATAAAAAAATTTCAAAAAAATCAATTTTTTTGAGTGATCACAGGATTTCGTTATTTTTGCTCTAGCTATCATAGTTAACCAGAAAATCGACTTTAAAGTTTTTTATAAAAAAATTTCAAAAAAATCAATTTTTTTGAGTGATCACAGGATTTCGTTATTTTTGCTCTAGCTATCATAGTTAACCAGAAAATCGACTTTAAAGTTTTTTATAAAAAAATTTCAAAAAAATCAATTTTTTTGAGTGATCACAGGATTTCGTTATTTTTGCTCTAGCTATCATAGTTAACCAGAAAATCGACTTTAAAGTTTTTTATAAAAAAATTTCAAAAAAATCAATTTTTTTGAGTGATCACAGGATTTCGTTATTTTTGCTCTAGCTATCATAGTTAACCAGAAAATCGACTTTAAAGTTTTTCATAAAAAAATTTCAAAAAAATCAATTTTTTTGAGTGATCACAGGATTTCGTTATTTTTGCTCTAGCTATCATAGTTAACCAGAAAATCGACTTTAAAGTTTTTCATAAAAAAATTTCAAAAAAATCAATTTTTTTGAGTGATCACAGGATTTCGTTATTTTTGCTCTAGCTATCATAGTTAACCAGAAAATCGACTTTAAAGTTTTTCATAAAAAAATTTCAAAAAAATTTATTTTTTTGAGTGATCACAGGATTTCGTTATTTTTGCTCTAGCTATCATAGTTAACCAGAAAATCGACTTTAAAGTTTTTCATAAAAAAATTTCAAAGAAATTTATTTTTTTGATTTTTTTATTTTTTTGAGTGATCACAGGATTTCGTTATTTTTGCTCTAGCTATCATAGTTAACCAGAAAATCGACTTTAAAGTTTTTTATAAAAAAATTTCAAAAAAATCAATTTCAAAAAAATCAATTTTTTTGAGTGATCACAGGATTTCGTTACTTTTGCTCTAGCTATCATAGTTAACGAAATAATCGACTTTAAAGTTTTTCATAAAAAAATTTCAAAAAAATCAATTTTTTTGAGTGATCACAGGATTTCGTTATTTTTGCTCTAGCTATCATAGTTAACCAGAAAATCGACTTTAAAGTTTTTCATAAAAAAATTTCAAAAAAATCAATTTTTTTGAGTGATCACAGGATTTCGTTATTTTTGCTCTAGCTATCATAGTTAACCAGAAAATCGACTTTAAAGTTTTTCATAAAAAAATTTCAAAAAAATCAATTTTTTTGAGTGATCACAGGATTTCGTTATTTTTGCTCTAGCTATCATAGTTAACCAGAAAATCGACTTTAAAGTTTTTCATAAAAAAATTTCAAAAAAATCAATTTTTTTGAGTGATCACAGGATTTCGTTATTTTTGCTTTAGCTATCATAGTTAACCAGAAAATCGACTTTAAAGTTTTTCATAAAAAAATTTCAAAAAAATTTATTTTTTTGAGTGATCACAGGATTTCGTTATTTTTGCTCTAGCTATCATAGTTAACCAAAAAATCGACTTTAAAGCTTTTTATAAAAAAATTTCAAAAAAATCAATTTTTTTGAGTGATCACAGGATTTCGTTATTTTTGCTCTAGCTATCATAGTTAACCAGAAAATCGACTTTAAAGTTTTTCATAAAAAAATTTCAAAAAAATTTATTTTTTTGAGTGATCACAGGATTTCGTTATTTTTGCTCTAGCTATCATAGTTAACCAGAAAATCGACTTTAAAGTTTTTCATAAAAAAATTTCAAAAAAATTTATTTTTTTTATTTTTTTATTTTTTTGAGTGATCACAGGATTTCGTTATTTTTGCTCTAGCTATCATAGTTAACCAGAAAATCGACTTTAAAGTTTTTTATAAAAAAATTTCAAAAAAATCAATTTCAAAAAAATCAATTTTTTTGAGTGATCACAGGATTTCGTTACTTTTGCTCTAGCTATCATAGTTAACGAAATAATCGACTTTAAAGTTTTTCATAAAAAAATTTCAAAAAAATCAATTTTTTTGAGTGATCACAGGATTTCGTTATTTTTGCTCTAGCTATCATAGTTAACCAGAAAATCGACTTTAAAGTTTTTCATAAAAAAATTTCAAAAAAATCAATTTTTTTGAGTGATCACAGGATTTCGTTATTTTTGCTCTAGCTATCATAGTTAACCAGAAAATCGACTTTAAAGTTTTTCATAAAAAAATTTCAAAAAAATTTATTTTTTTGATTTTTTTATTTTTTTGAGTGATCACAGGATTTCGTTATTTTTGCTCTAGCTATCATAGTTAACCAGAAAATCGACTTTAAAGTTTTTTATAAAAAAATTTCAAAAAAATCAATTTTTTTGAGTGATCACAGGATTTCGTTACTTTTGCTCTAGCTATCATAGTTAACGAAATAATCGACTTTAAAGTTTTTCATAAAAAAATTTCAAAAAAATCAATTTTTTTGAGTGATCACAGGATTTCGTTATTTTTGCTCTAGCTATCATAGTTAACCAGAAAATCGACTTTAAAGTTTTTCATAAAAAAATTTCAAAAAAATCAATTTTTTTGAGTGATCACAGGATTTCGTTATTTTTGCTCTAGCTATCATAGTTAACCAGAAAATCGACTTTAAAGTTTTTCATAAAAAAATTTCAAAAAAATCAATTTTTTTGAGTGATCACAGGATTTCGTTATTTTTGCTCTAGCTATCATAGTTAACCAGAAAATCGACTTTAAAGTTTTTCATAAAAAAATTTCAAAAAAATCAATTTTTTTGAGTGATCACAGGATTTCGTTATTTTTGCTCTAGCTATCATAGTTAACCAGAAAATCGACTTTAAAGTTTTTCATAAAAAAATTTCAAAAAAATCAATTTTTTTGAGTGATCACAGGATTTCGTTATTTTTGCTCTAGCTATCATAGTTAACCAGAAAATCGACTTTAAAGTTTTTTTTAAAAAAATTTCAAAAAAATCAATTATTTTTGCTCTAGCTATCATAGAAAATCAGAAAAACCAGAAAATCGACTTTAAAGTTTTTTATAAAAAAATTTCAAAAAAATCAATTTTTTTGAGTGATCACAGGATTTCGTTATTTTTGCTCTAGCTATCATAGTTAACCAGAAAATCGACTTTAAAGTTTTTTATAAAAAAATTTCAAAAAAATCAATTTTTTTGAGTGATCACAGGATTTCGTTATTTTTGCTCTAGCTATCATAGTTAACCAGAAAATCGACTTTAAAGTTTTTCATAAAAAAATTTCAAAAAAATTTATTTTTTTGAGTGATCACAGGATTTCGTTATTTTTGCTCTAGCTATCATAGTTAACCAGAAAATCGACTTTAAAGTTTTTCATAAAAAAATTTCAAAAAAATCAATTTTTTTGAGTGATCACAGGATTTCGTTATTTTTGCTCTAGCTATCATAGTTAACCAGAAAATCGACTTTAAAGTTTTTTATAAAAAAATTTCAAAAAAATCAATTTTTTTGAGTGATCACAGGATTTCGTTATTTTTGCTCTAGCTATCATAGTTAACCAGAAAATCGACTTTAAAGTTTTTTATAAAAAAATTTCAAAAAAATCAATTTTTTTGAGTGATCACAGGATTTCGTTATTTTTGCTCTAGCTATCATAGTTAACCAGAAAATCGACTTTAAAGTTTTTTATAAAAAAATTTCAAAAAAATCAATTTTTTTGAGTGATCACAGGATTTCGTTATTTTTGCTCTAGCTATAGTTAACCAGAAAATCGACTTTAAAGTTTTTCATAAAAAAATTTCAAAAAAATCAATTTTTTTGAGTGATCACAGGATTTCGTTATTTTTGCTCTAGCTATCATAGTTAACCAGAAAATCGACTTTAAAGTTTTTTATAAAAAAATTTCAAAAAAATCAATTTTTTTGAGTGATCACAGGATTTCGTTATTTTTGCTCTAGCTATCATAGTTAACCAGAAAATCGACTTTAAAGTTTTTCATAAAAAAATTTCAAAAAAATTTATTTTTTTGAGTGATCACAGGATTTCGTTATTTTTGCTCTAGCTATCATAGTTAACCAGAAAATCGACTTTAAAGTTTTTCATAAAAAAATTTCAAAAAAATTTATTTTTTTGAGTGATCACAGGATTTCGTTATTTTTGCTCTAGCTATCATAGTTAACCAGAAAATCGACTTTAAAGTTTTTCATAAAAAAATTTCAAAAAAATCAATTTTTTTGAGTGATCACAGGATTTCGTTATTTTTGCTCTAGCTATCATAGTTAACCAGAAAATCGACTTTAAAGTTTTTCATAAAAAAATTTCAAAAAAATTTATTTTTTTGAGTGATCACAGGATTTCGTTATTTTTGCTCTAGCTATCATAGTTAACCAGAAAATCGACTTTAAAGTTTTTTATAAAAAAATTTCAAAAAAATCAATTTTTTTGAGTGATCACAGGATTTCGTTATTTTTGCTCTAGCTATCATAGTTAACCAGAAAATCGACTTTAAAGTTTTTTATAAAAAAATTTCAAAAAAATCAATTTTTTTGAGTGATCACAGGATTTCGTTATTTTTGCTCTAGCTATCATAGTTAACCAGAAAATCGACTTTAAAGTTTTTCATAAAAAAATTTCAAAAAAATTTATTTTTTTGAGTGATCACAGGATTTCGTTATTTTTGCTCTAGCTATCATAGTTAACCAGAAAATCGACTTTAAAGTTTTTCATAAAAAAATTTCAAAAAAATCAATTTTTTTGAGTGATCACAGGATTTCGTTATTTTTGCTCTAGCTATCATAGTTAACCAGAAAATCGACTTTAAAGTTTTTTATAAAAAAATTTCAAAAAAATCAATTTTTTTGAGTGATCACAGGATTTCGTTATTTTTGCTTTAGCTATCATAGTTAACCAGAAAATCGACTTTAAAGTTTTTCATAAAAAAATTTCAAAAAAATTTATTTTTTTGAGTGATCACAGGATTTCGTTATTTTTGCTCTAGCTATCATAGTTAACCAAAAAATCGACTTTAAAGCTTTTTATAAAAATATTTCAAAAAAATCAATTTTTTTGAGTGATCACAGGATTTCGTTATTTTTGCTCTAGCTATCATAGTTAACCAGAAAATCGACTTTAAAGTTTTTTATAAAAAAATTTCAAAAAAATCAATTTTTTTGAGTGATCACAGGATTTCGTTATTTTTGCTCTAGCTATCATAGTTAACCAGAAAATCGACTTTAAAGTTTTTCATAAAAAAATTTCAAAAAAATTTATTTTTTTGAGTGATCACAGGATTTCGTTATTTTTGCTCTAGCTATCATAGTTAACCAGAAAATCGACTTTAAAGTTTTTCATAAAAAAATTTCAAAAAAATTTATTTTTTTGAGTGATCACAGGATTTCGTTATTTTTGCTCTAGCTATCATAGTTAACCAGAAAATCGACTTTAAAGTTTTTCATAAAAAAATTTCAAAAAAATCAATTTTTTTGAGTGATCACAGGATTTCGTTATTTTTGCTCTAGCTATCATAGTTAACCAGAAAATCGACTTTAAAGTTTTTTATAAAAAAATTTCAAAAAAATCAATTTTTTTGAGTGATCACAGGATTTCGTTATTTTTGCTTTAGCTATCATAGTTAACCAGAAAATCGACTTTAAAGTTTTTCATAAAAAAATTTCAAAAAAATTTATTTTTTTGAGTGATCACAGGATTTCGTTATTTTTGCTCTAGCTATCATAGTTAACCAAAAAATCGACTTTAAAGCTTTTTATAAAAAAATTTCAAAAAAATCAATTTTTTTGAGTGATCACAGGATTTCGTTATTTTTGCTCTAGCTATCATAGTTAACCAGAAAATCGACTTTAAAGTTTTTCATAAAAAAATTTCAAAAAAATTTATTTTTTTGAGTGATCACAGGATTTCGTTATTTTTGCTCTAGCTATCATAGTTAACCAGAAAATCGACTTTAAAGTTTTTCATAAAAAAATTTCAAAAAAATTTATTTTTTTGAGTGATCACAGGATTTCGTTATTTTTGCTCTAGCTATCATAGTTAACCAGAAAATCGACTTTAAAGTTTTTCATAAAAAAATTTCAAAAAAATCAATTTTTTTGAGTGATCACAGGATTTCGTTATTTTTGCTCTAGCTATCATAGTTAACCAGAAAATCGACTTTAAAGTTTTTTATAAAAAAATTTCAAAAAAATCAATTTTTTTGAGTGATCACAGGATTTCGTTATTTTTGCTTTAGCTATCATAGTTAACCAGAAAATCGACTTTAAAGTTTTTCATAAAAAAATTTCAAAAAAATTTATTTTTTTGAGTGATCACAGGATTTCGTTATTTTTGCTCTAGCTATCATAGTTAACCAAAAAATCGACTTTAAAGCTTTTTATAAAAAAATTTCAAAAAAATCAATTTTTTTGAGTGATCACAGGATTTCGTTATTTTTGCTCTAGCTATCATAGTTAACCAGAAAATCGACTTTAAAGTTTTTCATAAAAAAATTTCAAAAAAATTTATTTTTTTGATTTTTTTATTTTTTTGAGTGATCACAGGATTTCGTTATTTTTGCTCTAGCTATCATAGTTAACCAGAAAATCGACTTTAAAGTTTTTTATAAAAAAATTTCAAAAAAATCAATTTCAAAAAAATCAATTTTTTTGAGTGATCACAGGATTTCGTTACTTTTGCTCTAGCTATCATAGTTAACGAAATAATCGACTTTAAAGTTTTTCATAAAAAAATTTCAAAAAAATCAATTTTTTTGAGTGATCACAGGATTTCGTTATTTTTGCTCTAGCTATCATAGTTAACCAGAAAATCGACTTTAAAGTATTTCATAAAAAAATTTCAAAAAAATTTATTTTTTTGAGTGATCACAGGATTTCGTTATTTTTGCTCTAGCTATCATAGTTAACCAGAAAATCGACTTTAAAGTTTTTCATAAAAATCACTATCACTATCATAGTTAACCAGAAAATCGACTTTAAAGTTTTTCATAAAAAAATTTCAAAAAAATTTATTTTTTTGAGTGATCACAGGATTTCGTTATTTTTGCTCTAGCTATCATAGTTAACCAGAAAATCGACTTTAAAGTTTTTCATAAAAAAATTTCAAAAAAATCAATTTTTTTGAGTGATCACAGGATTTCGTTATTTTTGCTCTAGCTATCATAGTTAACCAGAAAATCGACTTTAAAGTTTTTCATAAAAAAATTTCAAAAAAATCAATTTTTTTGAGTGATCACAGGATTTCGTTATTTTTGCTCTAGCTATCATAGTTAACCAGAAAATCGACTTTAAAGTTTTTTATAAAAAAATTTCAAAAAAATCAATTTTTTTGAGTGATCACAGGATTTCGTTATTTTTGCTTTAGCTATCATAGTTAACCAGAAAATCGACTTTAAAGTTTTTCATAAAAAAATTTCAAAAAAATTTATTTTTTTGAGTGATCACAGGATTTCGTTATTTTTGCTCTAGCTATCATAGTTAACCAAAAAATCGACTTTAAAGCTTTTTATAAAAAAATTTCAAAAAAATCAATTTTTTTGAGTGATCACAGGATTTCGTTATTTTTGCTCTAGCTATCATAGTTAACCAGAAAATCGACTTTAAAGTTTTTCATAAAAAAATTTCAAAAAAATTTATTTTTTTGAGTGATCACAGGATTTCGTTATTTTTGCTCTAGCTATCATAGTTAACCAGAAAATCGACTTTAAAGTTTTTCATAAAAAAATTTCAAAAAAATTTATTTTTTTGAGTGATCACAGGATTTCGTTATTTTTGCTCTAGCTATCATAGTTAACCAGAAAATCGACTTTAAAGTTTTTCATAAAAAAATTTCAAAAAAATCAATTTTTTTGAGTGATCACAGGATTTCGTTATTTTTGCTCTAGCTATCATAGTTAACCAGAAAATCGACTTTAAAGTTTTTTATAAAAAAATTTCAAAAAAATCAATTTTTTTGAGTGATCACAGGATTTCGTTATTTTTGCTTTAGCTATCATAGTTAACCAGAAAATCGACTTTAAAGTTTTTCATAAAAAAATTTCAAAAAAATTTATTTTTTTGAGTGATCACAGGATTTCGTTATTTTTGCTCTAGCTATCATAGTTAACCAAAAAATCGACTTTAAAGCTTTTTATAAAAAAATTTCAAAAAAATCAATTTTTTTGAGTGATCACAGGATTTCGTTATTTTTGCTCTAGCTATCATAGTTAACCAGAAAATCGACTTTAAAGTTTTTCATAAAAAAATTTCAAAAAAATTTATTTTTTTGATTTTTTTATTTTTTTGAGTGATCACAGGATTTCGTTATTTTTGCTCTAGCTATCATAGTTAACCAGAAAATCGACTTTAAAGTTTTTTATAAAAAAATTTCAAAAAAATCAATTTAAAAAAAATCAATTTTTTTGAGTGATCACAGGATTTCGTTACTTTTGCTCTAGCTATCATAGTTAACGAAATAATCGACTTTAAAGTTTTTCATAAAAAAATTTCAAAAAAATCAATTTTTTTGAGTGATCACAGGATTTCGTTATTTTTGCTCTAGCTATCATAGTTAACCAGAAAATCGACTTTAAAGTATTTCATAAAAAAATTTCAAAAAAATTTATTTTTTTGAGTGATCACAGGATTTCGTTATTTTTGCTCTAGCTATCATAGTTAACCAGAAAATCGACTTTAAAGTTTTTCATAAAAAAATTTCAAAAAAATCAATTTTTTTGAGTGATCACAGGATTTCGTTATTTTTGCTCTAGCTATCATAGTTAACCAGAAAATCGACTTTAAAGTTTTTCATAAAAAAATTTAAAAAAAATCAATTTTTTTGAGTGATCACAGGATTTCGTTATTTTTGCTCTAGCTATCATAGTTAACCAGAAAATCGACTTTAAAGTTTTTCATAAAAAAATTTCAAAAAAATTTATTTTTTTGAGTGATCACAGGATTTCGTTATTTTTGCTCTAGCTATCATAGTTAACCAGAAAATCGACTTTAAAGTTTTTCATAAAAAAATTTCAAAAAAATCAATTTTTTTGAGTGATCACAGGATTTCGTTATTTTTGCTCTAGCTATCATAGTTAACCAGAAAATCGACTTTAAAGTTTTTCATAAAAAAATTTCAAAAAAATTTATTTTTTTGAGTGATCACAGGATTTCGTTATTTTTGCTCTAGCTATCATAGTTAACCAGAAAATCGACTTTAAAGTTTTTCATAAAAAAATTTCAAAAAAATCAATTTTTTTGAGTGATCACAGGATTTCGTTATTTTTGCTCTAGCTATCATAGTTAACCAGAAAATCGACTTTAAAGTTTTTCATAAAAAAATTTCAAAAAAATTTATTTTTTTGAGTGATCACAGGATTTCGTTATTTTTGCTCTAGCTATCATAGTTAACCAGAAAATCGACTTTAAAGTTTTTCATAAAAAAATTTCAAAAAAATCAATTTTTTTGAGTGATCACAGGATTTCGTTATTTTTGCTCTAGCTATCATAGTTAACCAGAAAATCGACTTTAAAGTTTTTCATAAAAAAATTTCAAAAAAATTTATTTTTTTGAGTGATCACAGGATTTCGTTATTTTTGCTCTAGCTATCATAGTTAACCAGAAAATCGACTTTAAAGTTTTTCATAAAAAAATTTCAAAAAAATCAATTTTTTTGAGTGATCACAGGATTTCGTTATTTTTGCTCTAGCTATCATAGTTAACCAGAAAATCGACTTTAAAGTTTTTCATAAAAAAATTTCAAAAAAATCAATTTTTTTGAGTGATCACAGGATTTCGTTATTTTTGCTCTAGCTATCATAGAAAATCAGAAAAACCAGAAAATCGACTTTAAAGTTTTTTATAAAAAAATTTCAAAAAAATCAATTTTTTTGAGTGATCACAGGATTTCGTTATTTTTGCTCTAGCTATCATAGTTAACCAGAAAATCGACTTTAAAGTTTTTCATAAAAAAATTTCAAAAAAATCAATTTTTTTGAGTGATCACAGGATTTCGTTATTTTTGCTCTAGCTATCATAGTTAACCAGAAAATCGACTTAAAGTTTTTTATAAAAAAAATTCAAAAAAATCAATTTTTTTGAGTGATCACAGGATTTCGTTATTTTTGCTCTAGCTATCATAGTTAACCAGAAAATCGACTTTAAAGTTTTTATAAAAAAATTTCAAAAAAATCAATTTTTTTGAGTGATCACAGGATTTCGTTATTTTTGCTCTAGCTATCATAGTTAACCAGAAAATCGACTTTAAAGTTTTTCATAAAAAAATTTCAAAAAAATTTATTTTTTGATTTTTTTATTTTTTTGAGTGATCACAGGATTTCGTTATTTTTGCTCTAGCTATCATAGTTAACCAGAAAATCGACTTTAAAGTTTTTCATAAAAAAATTTCAAAAAAATTTATTTTTTTGATTTTTTTATTTTTTTGAGTGATCACAGGATTTCGTTATTTTTGCTCTAGCTATCATAGTTAACCAGAAAATCGACTTTAAAGTTTTTCATAAAAAAATTTCAAAAAAATTTATTTTTTTGAGTGATCACAGGATTTCGTTATTTTTGCTCTAGCTATCATAGTTAACCAGAAAATCGACTTTAAAGTTTTTCATAAAAAAATTTCAAAAAAATTTATTTTTTTGAGTGATCACAGGATTTCGTTATTTTTGCTCTAGCTATCATAGTTAACCAGAAAATCGACTTTAAAGTTTTTCATAAAAAAATTTCAAAAAAATTTATTTTTTTGAGTGATTACAGGATTTCGTTATTTTTGCTCTAGCTATCATAGTTAACCAGAAAATCGACTTTAAAGTTTTTCATAAAAAAATTTCAAAAAAATTTATTTTTTTGATTTTTTTATTTTTTTGAGTGATCACAGGATTTCGTTATTTTTGCTCTAGCTATCATAGTTAACCAGAAAATCGACTTTAAAGTTTTTCATAAAAAAATTTCAAAAAAATTTATTTTTTTGAGTGATCACAGGATTTCGTTATTTTTGCTCTAGCTATCATAGTTAACCAGAAAATCGACTTTAAAGTTTTTCATAAAAAAATTTCAAAAAAATTTATTTTTTTGAGTGATCACAGGATTTCGTTATTTTTGCTCTAGCTATCATAGTTAACCAGAAAATCGACTTTAAAGTTTTTTATAAAAAAATTTCAAAAAAATTAATTTTTTTGAGTGATCACAGGATTTCGTTATTTTTGCTCTAGCTATCATAGTTAACCAGAAAATCGACTTTAAAGTTTTTCATAAAAAAATTTCAAAAAAATTTATTTTTTTGAGTGATCACAGTATTTCGTTATTTTTGCTCTAGCTATCATAGTTAACCAGAAAATCGACTTTAAAATTTCAAAAAAATCAATTTTTTGAGTGATCACAGGATTTCGTTATTTTTGCTGTAGCTATCATAGTTAACCAGAAAATCGACTTTAAAGTTTTTCATAAAAAAATTTCAAAAAAATCAATTTTTTTTGAGTGATCACAGGATTTCGTTATTTTTGCTCTAGCTATCATAGTTAACCAGAAAATCGACTTTAAAGTTTTTTATAAAAAAATTTCAAAAAAATCAATTTTTTTTGAGTGATCACAGGATTTCGTTATTTTTGCTGTAGCTATCATAGTTAACCAGAAAATCAACTTTAAAGTTTTTCATAAAAAAATTTCAAAAAAATCATTTTTTTTGAGTGATCACAGGATTTCGTTATTTTTGCTCTAGCTATCATAGTTAACCAGAAAATCGACTTTAAAGTTTTTTATAAAAAAATTTCAAAAAAATCAATTTTTTTGAGTGATCACAGGATTTCATTATTTTTGCTCTAGCTATCATAGTTAACCAGAAAATCGACTTTAAAGATTTTTATAAAAAAAATTTAAAAAAAAATCCATTTTTTTGAGTGATCACAGGATTTCGTTATTTTTGCTCTAGCTATCATAGTTAACCAGAAAATCGACTTTAAAGTTTTTTATAAAAAAATTAAAAAAAAAAAATTTTTTTGAGTGATCACAGGATTTCGTTATTTTTGCTCTAGCTATCATAGTTAACCAGAAAATCGACTTTAAAGTTTTTCATAAAAAAATTTCAAAAAATCAATTTTTTTGAGTGATCACAGGATTTCGTTAGTTTTGCTCTAGCTATCATAGTTAACCAGAAAATCGACTTTAAAGTTTTTCATAAAAGAATTAAAAAAAAAATAAAATTTTTTTGATTGATCACAGGATTTCGTTATTTTTGCTCTAGCTATCATAGTTAACCAGAAAATCGACTTTAAAGTTTTTTATAAAAAAATTAAAAAAAAAAATTTTTTTTGAGTGATCACAGGATTTCGTTATTTTTGCTCTAGCTATCATAGTTAACCAGAAAATCGACTTTAAAGTTTTTCATAAAAAAATTTCAAAAAAATCAATTTTTTTGAGTGATCACAGGATTTCGTTATTTTTGCTCTAGCTATCATAGTTAACCAGAAAATCGACTTTAAAGTTTTTCATAAAAAATTTAAAAAAAAAAAAAATTTTTTTTGAGTGATCACAGGATTTCGTTATTTTTGCTCTAGCTATCATAGTTAACCAGAAAATCGACTTTAAAGTTTTTTATAAAAAAAATTCAAAAAAATCAATTTTTTTGAGTGATCACACCATTTCGTTATTTTTGCTCTAGCTATCATAGTTAACCAGAAAATCGACTTTAAAGTTTTTTATAAAAAAATTTCAAAAAATTCATTTTTTTTGAGTGATCACAGGATTTCGTTATTTTTGCTCTAGCTATCATAGTTAACCAGTAAATCGACTTTAAAGTTTTTCATAAAAAAATTTCAAAAAAATCAATTTTTTTGAGTGATCACAGGATTTTGTTATTTATGCTCTAGCTATCATAGTTAACCAGAAAATCGACTTTAAAGTTTTTTATAAAAAAATTTCAAAAAAATCAATTTTTTTGAGTGATCACAGGATTTCGTTATTTTTGCTCTAGCTATCATAGTTAACCAGAAAATCGACTTTAAAGTTTTTCATAAAAAAATTTCAAAAAAATCATTTTTTTTGAGTGATCACAGGATTTCGTTATTTTTGCTCTAGCTATCATAGTTAACCAGAAAATCGACTTTAAAGTTTTTTATAAAAAAATTTCAAAAAAATCATTTTTTTTGAGTGATCACAGGATTTCGTTATTTTTGCTCTAGCTATCATAGTTAACCAGAAAATCGACTTTAAAGTTTTTCATAAAAAAATTGAAAAAAAAAATTTTTTTTGAGTGATCACAGGATTTCGTTATTTTTGCTTTAGCTTAACCAGAAAATCGACTTTAAAGATTTTTATAAAAAAAATTTAAAAAAAAATCCATTTTTTTGAGTGAACACAGGATTTCGTTATTTTTGCTCTAGCTATCATAGTTAACCAGAAAATCGACTTTAAAGTTTATTATAAAAAAATTTCAAAAAAATCATTTTTTTTGAGTGATCACAGGATTTCGTTATTTTTGCTCTAGCTATCATAGTTAACCAGAAAATCGACTTTAAAGTTTATTATAAAAAAATTTCAAAAAAATCATTTTTTTTGAGTGATCACAGGATTTCGTTATTTTTGCTCTAGCTATCATAGTTAACCAGAAAAACGACTTTAAAGTTTATTATAAAAAAATTTCAAAAAAATCATTTTTTTTGAGTGATCACAGGATTTCGTTATTTTTGCTCTAGCTATCATAGTTAACCAGAAAATCGACTTTAAAGTTTTTTATAAAAAAATTTCAAAAAAATCAATTTTTTTGAGTGATCACAGGATTTCGTTATTTTTGCTCTAGCTATCATAGTTAACCAGAAAATCGACTTTAAAGTTTTTCATAAAAAAATTTCAAAAAAATCAATTTTTTTGAGTGATCACAGGATTTCGTTATTTTTGCTCTAGCTATCATAGTTAACCAGAAAATCGACTTTAAAGTTTATTATAAAAAAATTTCAAAAAAATCATTTTTTTTGAGTGATCACAGGATTTCGTTATTTTTGCTCTAGCTATCATAGTTAACCAGAAAATCGACTTTAAAGTTTATTATAAAAAAATTTCAAAAAAATCAATTTTTTTGAGTGATCACAGGATTTCGTTATTTTTGCTCTAGCTATCATAGTTAACCAGAAAATCGACTTTAAAGTTTTTCATAAAAAAATTTCAAAAAAATCAATTTTTTTGAGTGATCACAGGATTTCGTTATTTTTGCTGTAGCTATCATAGTTAACCAGTAAATCGACTTTAAAGTTTTTCATAAAAAAATTTCAAAAAAATCAATTTTTTTGAGTGATCACAGGATTTCGTTATTTTTGCTCTAGCTATCATAGTTAACCAGAAAATCGACTTTAAAGTTTATTATAAAAAAATTTCAAAAAAATCATTTTTTTTGAGTGATCACAGGATTTCGTTATTTTTGCTCTAGCTATCATAGTTAACCAGAAAATCGACTTTAAAGTTTTTCATAAAAAATTTAAAAAAAAAAAAATTTTTTGAGTGATCACAGGATTTCGTTATTTTTGCTCTAGCTATCATAGTTAACCAGAAAATCGACTTTAAAGTTTATTATAAAAAAATTTCAAAAAAATCATTTTTTTTGAGTGATCACAGGATTTCGTTATTTTTGCTCTAGCTATCATAGTTAACCAGAAAATCGACTTTAAAGTTTTTCATAAAAAAATTTCAAAAAAATCAATTTTTTTGAGTGATCACAGGATTTCGTTATTTTTGCTCTAGCTATCATAGTTAACCAGTAAATCGACTTTAAAGTTTTTCATAAAAAAATTTCAAAAAAATCAATTTTTTTGAGTGATCACAGGATTTCGTTATTTTTGCTCTAGCTATCATAGTTAACCAGAAAATCGACTTTAAAGTTTATTATAAAAAAATTTCAAAAAAATCATTTTTTTTGAGTGATCACAGGATTTCGTTATTTTTGCTCTAGCTATCATAGTTAACCAGAAAATCGACTTTAAAGTTTTTCATAAAAAAATTTCAAAAAAATCAATTTTTTTGAGTGATCACAGGATTTTGTTATTTTTGCTCTAGCTATCATAGTTAACCAGAAAATCGACTTTAAAGTTTTTTATAAAAAAATTTCAAAAAAATCAATTTTTTTGAGTGATCACAGGATTTCGTTATTTTTGCTCTAGCTATCATAGTTAACCAGAAAATCGACTTTAAAGTTTTTCATAAAAAAATTTCAAAAAAATCATTTTTTTTGAGTGATCACAGGATTTCGTTATTTTTGCTCTAGCTATCATAGTTAACCAGAAAATCGACTTTAAAGTTTTTTATAAAAAAATTTCAAAAAAATCATTTTTTTTGAGTGATCACAGGATTTCGTTATTTTTGCTCTAGCTATCATAGTTAACCAGAAAATCGACTTTAAAGTTTTTCATAAAAAAATTTCAAAAAAATCAATTTTTTTGAGTGATCACAGGATTTCGTTATTTTTGCTCTAGCTATCATAGTTAACCAGAAAATCGACTTTAAAGTTTTTCATAAAAAAATTTCAAAAAAATCAATTTTTTTGAGTGATCACAGGATTTCGTTATTTTTGCTCTAGCTATCATAGTTAAACAGAAAATCGACTTTAAAGTTTTTTATAAAAAAATTTCAAAAAAATCAATTTTCTCGAGTGATCACAGGATTTCGTTATTTTTGCTCTAGCTATCATAGTCAACCAGAAAATCGACTTTAAAGTTTTTTATAAAAAAATTTCAAAAAAATCAATTTTTTTGAGTGATCACAGGATTTCATTATTTTTGCTCTAGCTATCATAGTTAACCAGAAAATCGACTTTAAAGATTTTTATAAAAAAAATTTAAAAAAAAATCCATTTTTTTGAGTGATCACAGGATTTCGTTATTTTTGCTCTAGCTATCATAGTTAACCAGAAAATCGACTTTAAAGTTTTTTATAAAAAAATTAAAAAAAAAAATTTTTTTGAGTGATCACAGGATTTCGTTATTTTTGCTCTAGCTATCATAGTTAACCAGAAAATCGACTTTAAAGTTTTTCATAAAAAAATTTCAAAAAATCAATTTTTTTGAGTGATCACAGGATTTCGTTAGTTTTGCTCTAGCTATCATAGTTAACCCGAAAATCGACTTTAAAGTTTTTCATAAAAGAATTAAAAAAAAAATAAATTTTTTTTGATTGATCACAGGATTTCGTTATTTTTGCTTTAGCTATCATAGTTAACCAGAAAATCGACTTTAAAGTTTTTTATAAAAAAATTAAAAAAAAAATTTTTTTTGAGTGATCACAGGATTTCGTTATTTTTGCTCTAGCTATCATAGTTAACCAGAAAATCGACTTTAAAGTTTTTCATAAAAAAATTTCAAAAAAATCAATTTTTTTGAGTGATCACAGGATTTCGTTATTTTTGCTCTAGCTATCATAGTTGACCAGAAAGTCGACTTTAAAGTTTTTTATAAAAAAAATTCAAAAAAATCAATTTTTTTGAGTGATCACACCATTTCGTTATTTTTGCTCTAGCTATCATAGTTAACCAGAAAATCGACTTTAAAGTTTTTTATAAAAAAATTTCAAAAAATTCATTTTTTTTGAGTGATCACAGGATTTCGTTATTTTTGCTCTAGCTATCATAGTTAACCAGTAAATCGACTTTAAAGTTTTTCATAAAAAAATTTCAAAAAAATCAATTTTTTTGAGTGATCACAGGATTTCGTTATTTTTGCTCTAGCTATCATAGTTAACCAGAAAATCGACTTTAAAGTTTTTTATAAAAAAAATTCAAAAAAATCAATTTTTTTGAGTGATCACACCATTTCGTTATTTTTGCTCTAGCTATCATAGTTAACCAGAAAATCGACTTTAAAGTTTTTTATAAAAAAATTTCAAAAAATTCATTTTTTTTGAGTGATCACAGGATTTCGTTATTTTTGCTCTAGCTATCATAGTTAACCAGTAAATCGACTTTAAAGTTTTTCATAAAAAATTTAAAAAAAAAAAAATTTTTTTTGAGTGATCACAGGATTTCGTTATTTTTGCTCTAGCTATCATAGTTAACCAGAAAATCGACTTTAAAGTTTTTTATAAAAAAAATTCAAAAAAATCAATTTTTTTGAGTGATCACACCATTTCGTTATTTTTGCTCTAGCTATCATAGTTAACCAGAAAATCGACTTTAAAGTTTTTTATAAAAAAATTTCAAAAAATTCATTTTTTTTGAGTGATCACAGGATTTCGTTATTTTTGCTCTAGCTATCATAGTTAACCAGTAAATCGACTTTAAAGTTTTTCATAAAAAAATTTCAAAAAAATCAATTTTTTTGAGTGATCACAGGATTTTGTTATTTATGCTCTAGCTATCATAGTTAACCAGAAAATCGACTTTAAAGTTTTTTATAAAAAAATTTCAAAAAAATCAATTTTTTTGAGTGATCACAGGATTTCGTTATTTTTGCTCTAGCTATCATAGTTAACCAGAAAATCGACTTTAAAGTTTTTCATAAAAAAATTTCAAAAAAATCATTTTTTTTGAGTGATCACAGGATTTCGTTATTTTTGCTTTAGCTTAACCAGAAAATCGACTTTAAAGATTTTTATAAAAAAAATTAAAAAAAAAATCCATTTTTTTGAGTGAACACAGGATTTCGTTATTTTTGCTCTAGCTATCATAGTTAACCAGAAAATCGACTTTAAAGTTTTTTATAAAAAAATTAAAAAAAAAAAATTTTTTTGAGTGATCACAGGATTTCGTTATTTTTGCTCTAGCTATCATAGTTAACCAGTAAATCGTCTTTAAAGTTTTTCATAAAAAAATTTCAAAAAAATCAATTTTTTTGAGTGATCACAGGATTTCGTTATTTTTGCTCTAGCTATCATAGTTAACCAGAAAAACGACTTTAAAGTTTATTATAAAAAAATTTCAAAAAAATCATTTTTTTTGAGTGATCACAGGATTTCGTTATTTTTGCTCTAGCTATCATAGTTAACCAGAAAAACGACTTTAAAGTTTATTATAAAAAAATTTCAAAAAAATCATTTTTTTTGAGTGATCACAGGATTTCGTTATTTTTGCTCTAGCTATCATTGTTAACCAGAAAATCGACTTTAAAGTTTTTCATAAAAAAATTTCAAAAAAATCAATTTTTTTGAGTGATCACAGGATTTTGTTATTTTTGCTCTAGCTATCATAGTTAACCAGAAAATCGACTTTAAAGTTTTTTATAAAAAAATTTCAAAAAAATCAATTTTTTTGAGTGATCACAGGATTTCGTTATTTTTGCTCTAGCTATCATAGTTAACCAGAAAATCGACTTTAAAGTTTTTCATAAAAAAATTTCAAAAAAATCAATTTTTTTGAGTGATCACAGGATTTCGTTATTTTTGCTCTAGCTATCATAGTTAACCAGAAAATCGACTTTAAAGTTTATTATAAAAAAATTTCAAAAAAATCATTTTTTTTGAGTGATCACAGGATTTCGTTATTTTTGCTCTAGCTATCATAGTTAACCAGAAAATCGACTTTAAAGATTATTATAAAAAAATTTCAAAAAAATCATTTTTTTTGAGTGATCACAGGATTTCGTTATTTTTGCTCTAGCTATCATAGTTAACCAGAAAATCGACTTTAAAGTTTTTCATAAAAAAATTTCAAAAAAATCAATTTTTTTGAGTGATCACAGGATTTCGTTATTTTTGCTCTAGCTATCATAGTTAACCAGTAAATCGACTTTAAAGTTTTTCATAAAAAAATTTCAAAAAAATCAATTTTTTTGAGTGATCACAGGATTTCGTTATTTTTGCTCCAGCTATCATAGTTAACCAGAAAATCGACTTTAAAGTTTATTATAAAAAAATTTCAAAAAAATCATTTTTTTTGAGTGATCACAGGATTTCGTTATTTTTGCTCTAGCTATCATAGTTAACCAGAAAATCGACTTTAAAGTTTTTCATAAAAAATTAAAAAAAAAAAAAATTTTTTGAGTGATCATAGGATTTCGTTATTTTTGCTCTAGCTATCATAGTTAACCAGTAAATCGACTTTAAAGTTTTTTATAAAAAAATTTCAAAAAAATCAATTTTTTTGAGTGATCACAGGATTTCGTTATTTTTGCTCTAGCTATCATAGTTAACCAGAAAATCGACTTTAAAGTTTTTTATAAAAAAAATTCAAAAAAATCAATTTTTTTGAGTGATCACAGGATTTCGTTATTTTTGCTCTAGCTATCATAGTTAACCAGAAAATCGACTTTAAAGTTTATTATAAAAAAATTTCAAAAAAATCATTTTTTTTGAGTGATCACAGGATTTCGTTATTTTTGCTCTAGCTATCATAGTTAACCAGAAAATCGACTTTAAAGTTTTTCATAAAAAAATTTCAAAAAAATCAATTTTTTTGAGTGATCACAGGATTTTGTTATTTTTGCTCTAGCTATCATAGTTAACCAGAAAATCGACTTTAAAGTTTTTTATAAAAAAATTTCAAAAAAATCAATTTTTTTGAGTGATCACAGGATTTCGTTATTTTTGCTCTAGCTATCATAGTTAACCAGAAAATCGACTTTAAAGTTTTTCATAAAAAAATTTCAAAAAAATCAATTTTTTTGAGTGATCACAGGATTTCGTTATTTTTGCTCTAGCTATCATAGTTAACCAGAAAATCGACTTTAAAGTTTATTATAAAAAAATTTCAAAAAAATCATTTTTTTGAGTGATCACAGGATTTCGTTATTTTTGCTCTAGCTATCATAGTTAACCAGAAAATCGACTTTAAAGTTTTTCATAAAAAAATTTCAAAAAAATCAATTTTTTTGAGTGATCACAGGATTTCGTTATTTTTGCTCTAGCTATCATAGTTAACCAGTAAATCGACTTTAAAGTTTTTCATAAAAAAATTTCAAAAAAATCAATTTTTTTGAGTGATCACAGGATTTCGTTATTTTTGCTCTAGCTATCATAGTTAACCAGAAAATCGACTTTAAAGTTTTGCATAAAAAATTTAAAAAAAAAAAAAATTTTTTGAGTGATCACAGGATTTCGTTATTTTTGCTCTAGCTATCATAGTCAACCAGAAAATCGACTTTAAAGTTTTTCATAAAAAAATTAAAAAAAAACAATTTTTTTGAGTGATCACAGGATTTTGTTATTTTTGCTCTAGCTATCATAGTTAACCAGAAAATCGACTTTAAAGGTTTTTATAAAAAAATTTCAAAAAAATCAATTTTTTTGAGTGATCACAGGATTTCGTTATTTTTGCTCTAGCTATCATAGTTAACCAGAAAATCGACTTTAAAGTTTTTCATAAAAAAATTTCAAAAAATCAATTTTTTTGAGTGATCACAGAATTTCGTTATTTTTGCTCTAGCTATCATAGTTAACCAGAAAATCGACTTTAAAGTTTTTCATAAAAAAATTTCAAAAAAATCAATTTTTTTGAGTGATCACAGGATTTCGTTATTTTTGCTCTAGCTATCATAGTTAACCAGAAAATCGACTTTAAAGTTTTTCATAAAAAAATTAAAAAAAAAAATTTTTGAGTGATCACAGGATTTCGTTATTTTTGCTCTAGCTATCATAGTTAACCAGAAAATCGACTTTAAAGTTTTTCATAAAAAAATTTCAAAAAAATCAATTTTTTTGAGTGATCACAGGATTTCGTTATTTTTGCTCTAGCTATCATAGTTAACCAGAAAATCGACTTTAAAGTTTTTCATAAAAAAATTTCAAAAAAATCAATTTTTTTGAGTGATCACAGGATTTCGTTATTTTTGCTCTAGCTATCATAGTTAACCAGAAAATCGACTTTAAAGTTTTTCATAAAAAAATTTCAAAAAAATCAATTTTTTTGAGTGATCACAGGATTTCGTTATTTTTGCTCTAGCTATCATAGTTAACCAGAAAATCGACTTTAAAGTTTTTTATAAAAAAATTTCAAAAAATTCAATTTTTTTGAGTGATCACAGGATTTCGTTATTTTTGCTCTAGCTATCATAGTTAACCAGAAAATCGACTTTAAAGTTTTTCATAAAAAAATTAAAAAAAAAAATTTTTGAGTGATCACAGGATTTCGTTATTTTTGCTCTAGCTATCATAGTTAACCAGAAAATCGACTTTAAAGTTTTTCATAAAAAAATTTCAAAAAAATCAATTTTTTTGAGTGATCACAGGATTTCGTTATTTTTGCTCTAGCTATCATAGTTAACCAGAAAATCGACTTTAAAGTTTTTCATAAAAAATTTTCAAAAAAATCAATTTTTTTGAGTGATCACAGGATTTCGTTATTTTTGCTCTAGCTATCATAGTTAACCAGAAAATCGACTTTAAAGTTTTTCATAAAAAAATTTCAAAAAAATCAATTTTTTTGAGTGATCACAGGATTTCGTTATTTTTGCTCTAGCTATCATAGTTAACCAGAAAATCGACTTTAAAGTTTTTTATAAAAAAATTAAAAAAAAAAAAAAATTTTTTTGAGTGATCACAGGATTTCGTTATTTTTGCTCTAGCTATCATAGTTAACCAGAAAATCGACTTTAAAGTTTTTTATAAAAAAATTTCAAAAAAATCAATTTTTTTGAGTGATCACAGGATTTCGTTATTTTTGCTCTAGCTATCATAGTTAACCAGAAAATCGACTTTAAAGTTTTTTATAAAAAAATTTCAAAATCAATTTTTTTGAGTGATCACAGGATTTCGTTATTTTTGCTCTAGCTATCATAGTTAACCAGGAAATCGACTTTAAAGTTTTTCATAAAAAAATTAAAAAAAAAATTTTTTGAGTGATCACAGGATTTCGTTATTTTTGCTCTAGCTATCATAGTTAACCAGAAAATCGACTTTAAAGTTTTTTATAAAAAAATTTCAAAAAAATCAATTTTTTTGAGTGATCACAGGATTTCGTTATTTTTGCTCTAGCTATCATAGTTAACCAGAAAATCGACTTTAAAGTTTTTTATAAAAAAATTTCAAAATCAATTTTTTTGAGTGATCACAGGATTTCGTTATTTTTGCTCTAGCTATCATAGTTAACCAGGAAATCGACTTTAAAGTTTTTCATAAAAAAATTAAAAAAAAAATTTTTTGAGTGATCACAGGATTTCGTTATTTTTGCTCTAGCTATCATAGTTAACCAGAAAATCGACTTTAAAGTTTTTTATAAAAAAATTAAAAAAAAAAAAAAAATTTTTTTGGGTGATCACAGGATTTCGTTATTTTTGCTCTAGCTATCATAGTTAACCAGAAAATCGACTTTAAAGTTTTTTATAAAAAAATTAAAAAAAAAAAAAAAATTTTTTTGAGTGATCACAGGATTTCGTTATTTTTGCTCTAGCTATCATAGTTAACCAGAAAATCGACTTTAAAGTTTTTTATAAAAAAATTAAAAAAAAAAAAAAATTTTTTTGAGTGATCACAGGATTTCGTTATTTTTGCTCTAGCTATCATAGTTAACCAGAAAATCGACTTTAAAGTTTTTTATAAAAAAATTTCAAAAAAATCAATTTTTTTGAGTGATCACAGGATTTCGTTATTTTTGCTCTAGCTATCATAGTTAACCAGAAAATCGACTTTAAAGTTTTTTATAAAAAAATTAAAAAAAAATCAATTTTTTTGAGTGATCACAGGATTTCGTTATTTTTGCTCTAGCTATCATAGTTAACCAGAAAATCGACTTTAAAGTTTTTCATAAAAAATTTTCAAAAAAATCAATTTTTTTGAGTGATCACAGGATTTCGTTATTTTTGCTCTAGCTATCATAGTTAACCAGAAAATCGACTTTAAAGTTTTTCATAAAAAAATTTCAAAAAAATCAATTTTTTTGAGTGATCACAGGATTTCGTTATTTTTGCTCTAGCTATCATAGTTAACCAGAAAATCGACTTTAAAGTTTTTTATAAAAAAATTAAAAAAAAAAAAAATTTTTTTGAGTGATCACAGGATTTCGTTATTTTTGCTCTAGCTATCATAGTTAACCAGAAAATCGACTTTAAAGTTTTTTATAAAAAAATTTCAAAAAAATCAATTTTTTTGAGTGATCACAGGATTTCGTTATTTTTGCTCTAGCTATCATAGTTAACCAGGAAATCGACTTTAAAGTTTTTCATAAAAAAATTTAAAAAAAAATTTTTTGAGTGATCACAGGATTTCGTTATTTTTGCTCTAGCTATCATAGTTAACCAGAAAATCGACTTTAAAGTTTTTTATAAAAAAATTTCAAAAAAATCAATTTTTTTGAGTGATCACAGGATTTCGTTATTTTTGCTCTAGCTATCATAGTTAACCAGAAAATCGACTTTAAAGTTTTTTATAAAAAAATTAAAAAAAAAAAAAAAATTTTTTTGAGTGATCACAGGATTTCGTTATTTTTGCTCTAGCTATCATAGTTAACCAGGAAATCGACTTTAAAGTTTTTCATAAAAAAATTAAAAAAAAAATTTTTTGAGTGATCACAGGATTTCGTTATTTTTGCTCTAGCTATCATAGTTAACCAGAAAATCGACTTTAAAGTTTTTTATAAAAAAATTAAAAAAAAAAAAAAAATTTTTTTGAGTGATCACAGGATTTCGTTATTTTTGCTCTAGCTATCATAGTTAACCAGAAAATCGACTTTAAAGTTTTTTATAAAAAAATTAAAAAAAAAAAAAAAATTTTTTTGAGTGATCACAGGATTTCGTTATTTTTGCTCTAGCTATCATAGTTAACCAGAAAATCGACTTTAAAGTTTTTTATAAAAAAATTTCAAAAAAATCAATTTTTTTGAGTGATCACAGGATTTCGTTATTTTTGCTCTAGCTATCATAGTTAACCAGAAAATCGACTTTAAAGTTTTTTATAAAAAAATTAAAAAAAAAAAAAAAATTTTTTTGAGTGATCACAGGATTTCGTTATTTTTGCTCTAGCTATCATAGTTAACCAGAAAATCGACTTTAAAGTTTTTCATAAAAAAATTTCAAAAAAATCAATTTTTTTGAGTGATCACAGGATTTCGTTATTTTTGCTCTAGCTATCATAGTTAACCAGAAAATCGACTTTAAAGTTTTTTATAAAAAAATTAAAAAAAAAAAAAAAATTTTTTTGAGTGATCACAGGATTTCGTTATTTTTGCTCTAGCTATCATAGTTAACCAGAAAATCGACTTTAAAGTTTTTTATAAAAAAATTTCAAAAAAATCAATTTTTTTGAGTGATCACAGGATTTCGTTATTTTTGCTCTAGCTATCATAGTTAACCAGAAAATCGACTTTAAAGTTTTTTATAAAAAAATTAAAAAAAAAAAAAAAAATTTTTTTGAGTGATCACAGGATTTCGTTATTTTTGCTCTAGCTATCATAGTTAACCAGAAAATCGACTTTAAAGTTTTTCATAAAAAAATTTCAAAAAAATCAATTTTTTTGAGTGATCACAGGATTTCGTTATTTTTGCTCTAGCTATCATAGTTAACCAGAAAATCGACTTTAAAGTTTTTCATAAAAAATTTTCAAAAAAATCAATTTTTTTGAGTGATCACAGGATTTCGTTATTTTTGCTCTAGCTATCATAGTTAACCAGAAAATCGACTTTAAAGTTTTTCATAAAAAAATTTCAAAAAAATCAATTTTTTTGAGTGATCACAGGATTTCGTTATTTTTGCTCTAGCTATCATAGTTAACCAGAAAATCGACTTTAAAGTTTTTTATAAAAAAATTAAAAAAAAAAAAAATTTTTTTGAGTGATCACAGGATTTCGTTATTTTTGCTCTAGCTATCATAGTTAACCAGAAAATCGACTTTAAAGTTTTTTATAAAAAAAATTTCAAAAAAATCAATTTTTTTGAGTGATCACAGGATTTCGTTATTTTTGCTCTAGCTATCATAGTTAACCAGGAAATCGACTTTAAAGTTTTTCATAAAAAAATTTAAAAAAAAATTTTTTGAGTGATCACAGGATTTCGTTATTTTTGCTCTAGCTATCATAGTTAACCAGAAAATCGACTTTAAAGTTTTTTATAAAAAAATTTCAAAAAAATCAATTTTTTTGAGTGATCACAGGATTTCGTTATTTTTGCTCTAGCTATCATAGTTAACCAGAAAATCGACTTTAAAGTTTTTTATAAAAAAATTTCAAAATCAATTTTTTTGAGTGATCACAGGATTTCGTTATTTTTGCTCTAGCTATCATAGTTAACCAGGAAATCGACTTTAAAGTTTTTCATAAAAAAATTAAAAAAAAAATTTTTTGAGTGATCACAGGATTTCGTTATTTTTGCTCTAGCTATCATAGTTAACCAGAAAATCTACTTTAAAGTTTTTTATAAAAAAATTAAAAAAAAAAAATTTTTTTGAGTGATCACAGGATTTCGTTATTTTTGCTCTAGCTATCATAGTTAACCAGAAAATCGACTTTAAAGTTTTTTATAAAAAAATTAAAAAAAAAAAAAAAATTTTTTTGAGTGATCACAGGATTTCGTTATTTTTGCTCTAGCTATCATAGTTAACCAGAAAATCGACTTTAAAGTTTTTTATAAAAAAATTAAAAAAAAAAAAAAATTTTTTTGAGTGATCACAGGATTTCGTTATTTTTGCTCTAGCTATCATAGTTAACCAGAAAATCGACTTTAAAGTTTTTTATAAAAAAATTTCAAAAAAATCAATTTTTTTGAGTGATCACAGGATTTCGTTATTTTTGCTCTAGCTATCATAGTTAACCAGAAAATCGACTTTAAAGTTTTTTATAAAAAAATTAAAAAAAAAAAAAAAATTTTTTTGAGTGATCACAGGATTTCGTTATTTTTGCTCTAGCTATCATAGTTAACCAGAAAATCGACTTTAAAGTTTTTCATAAAAAAATTTCAAAAAAATCAATTTTTTTGAGTGATCACAGGATTTCGTTAGTTTTGCTCTAGCTATCATAGTTAACCAGAAAATCGACTTTAAAGTTTTTTATAAAAAAATTAAAAAAAAAAAAAAAATTTTTTTGAGTGATCACAGGATTTCGTTATTTTTGCTCTAGCTATCATAGTTAACCAGAAAATCGACTTTAAAGTTTTTTATAAAAAAATTTCAAAAAAATCAATTTTTTTGAGTGATCACAGGATTTCGTTATTTTTGCTCTAGCTATCATAGTTAACCAGAAAATCGACTTTAAAGTTTTTTATAAAAAAATTAAAAAAAAAAAAAAAATTTTTTTGAGTGATCACAGGATTTCGTTATTTTTGCTCTAGCTATCATAGTTAACCAGAAAATCGACTTTAAAGTTTTTCATAAAAAAATTTCAAAAAAATCAATTTTTTTGAGTGATCACAGGATTTCGTTATTTTTGCTCTAGCTATCATAGTTAACCAGAAAATCGACTTTAAAGTTTTTTATAAAAAAATTAAAAAAAAAAAAAAATTTTTTTGAGTGATCACAGGATTTCGTTATTTTTGCTCTAGCTATCATAGTTAACCAGAAAATCGACTTTAAAGTTTTTTATAAAAAAATTTCAAAAAAATCAATTTTTTTGAGTGATCACAGGATTTCGTTATTTTTGCTCTAGCTATCATAGTTAACCAGAAAATCGACTTTAAAGTTTTTTATAAAAAAATTAAAAAAAAAAAAAAAATTTTTTTGAGTGATCACAGGATTTCGTTATTTTTGCTCTAGCTATCATAGTTAACCAGAAAATCGACTTTAAAGTTTTTTATAAAAAAATTTCAAAAAAATCAATTTTTTGAGTGATCACAGGATTTCGTTATTTTTGCTCTAGCTATCATAGTTAACCAGAAAATCGACTTTAAAGTTTTTTATAAAAAAATTAAAAAAAAAAAAAAATTTTTTTGAGTGATCACAGGATTTCGTTATTTTTGCTCTAGCTATCATAGTTAACCAGAAATCGACTTTAAAGTTTTTCATAAAAAAATTTCAAAAAAATCAATTTTTTTGAGTGATCACAGGATTTCGTTATTTTGCTCTAGCTATCATAGTTAACCAGAAAATCGACTTTAAAGTTTTTTATATAAAAAAATTTCAAAAAAATAAATTTTTTCGAGTGATCACAGGATTTCGTTATTTTTGCTCTAGCTATCATAGTTAACCAGAAAATCGACTTTAAAGTTTTTTATAAAAAAATTTCAAAAAAATCAATTTTTTTGAGTGATCACAGGATTTCGTTATTTTTGCTCTAGCTATCATAGTTAACCAGAAAATCGACTTTAAAGTTTTTTATAAAAAAATTAAAAAAAAAAAAAAAATTTTTTTGAGTGATCACAGGATTTCGTTATTTTTGCTCTAGCTATCATAGTTAACCAGAAAATCGACTTTAAAGTTTTTTATAAAAAAATTAAAAAAAAAAAAAAAATTTTTTTGAGTGATCACAGGATTTCGTTATTTTTGCTCTAGCTATCATAGTTAACCAGAAAATCGACTTTAAAGTTTTTTATAAAAAAATTTCAAAAAAATCAATTTTTTTGAGTGATCACAGACAGGATTTCGTTATTTTTGCTCTAGCTATCATAGTTAACCAGAAAATCGACTTTAAAGTTTTTTATAAAAAAATTTCAAAAAAATCAATTTTTTTGAGTGATCACAGGATTTCGTTATTTTTGCTCTAGCTATCATAGTTAACCAGAAAATCGACTTTAAAGTTTTTTATAAAAAAATTTTCAAAAAATTCAATTTTTTTGAGTGATCACAGGATTTCGTTATTTTTGCTCTAGCTATCATAGTTAACCAGAAAATCGACTTTAAAGTTTTTTATAAAAAAATTTCAAAAAAATCAATTTTTTTGATTGATCACAGGATTTCGTTATTTTTGCTCTAGCTATCATAGTTAACCAGAAAATCGACTTTAAAGTTTTTCATAAAAAAAATTTCAAAAAAATCAATTTTTTTGAGTGATCACAGGATTTCGTTATTTTTGCTCTACACCATTTTCAATTGTAATTGAGAAATTTTCAAATTGAATTGAGAAATTTTCAATTGAAATTGAGAATTTTCAATTGAAATTGAGAAATATTCAATTGAAATTGAGAATTTTCAATTGAAATTGAGAAATTTTCAATTGAAATTGAGAATTTTCAATTGAAATTGAGAAATATTCAATTGAAATTGAGAATTTTCAATTGAAAATGAGAAATTTTCAATTGAAATTGAGAAATTTTCAATTGAAATTGAGAATTTTTTAATTGAAAATGAGAATTTGTAAATTGAAATTGAGAAAATCCCAATTGAAAATGAGAAATTTTCAATTGAAATTGAGAATTTTAAAATTTAAATTGAGAATTTTTCAGTTGAAATTGAGAAAAGGCCAATTGAAAATGAGTTTAAATTTTTTAATTGAAAATGAGAAATTTTCAATTGAAAATGAGAAATTTTCAATTGAAAATGAGAAATTTTCAATTGAAAATGAGAAATTTTCAATTGAAAATGAGAAATTTTCAATTGAAATTGAGAATTTTGGAATTGAAATTGAGAAAACCCCAATTGAAAATGAGGTTGAAATTTCATTTGAAATTGAGAAATATAAAATTGAAAATGAGATTTTTTCAATTGAAATTGAGAAACCCAAAATTGAAAATGAGAATTTTTCAATTGTAAATGAGAAAAACTCAATTGAAAATGAGAATTTTACAATTGAAATTGAGAAAAGCAAAACAGGAATGGAAATTGTTAGTAAATGAAAAATATTTATTTGAAATTGAAAAAATATGTATAATGGAAAAAATTATGTACTACAAACTACTATGATATATAATATAACATATATTTGTATATATTATATACATAACTATACAAAAAAAGTGAACGACATAATAAGAAAAATTATTATATACAAATTATATATAGAAATTACAACAAAGAACAATAGAAGAAACGATATTAAAAATCAAAATTTGTATGTTCATATATGTGTGAACTTATTGCCCCACTTCCATGTCCCGCAATTCTATCGCAGCTTCGTGAAATGTTGTGGAGTGCTGTATGGCTCTACAACAATCTCCTGTTGAAATGTATCCAATAGCCTCATCAATCAAACTTTCTAGGAACAATAGTCGCTGTTCACCCATATTTGGAGGCGACACCTCTGGCACTACCATTCTTCCTTTAATGTAGGCTTTTACTTTCCCCCAAATGGTCTCAATTGGGTTTAGCATTGGCGAATACGGACTAAGCTTAAGCAGAGTTGCTTCAGTATTTGCGACAACGCTCTCGAGTCGACTATGACAAGGAGCATTGTCGCAAACAATAACCAACTCTGCAAGGGCATTTCCATTATCTTCCCATTTGCGAAGAATATCTGCAACGTAATCGTTTGCGGATATAGCGTTAAATGCTCCTCTCTTTTTCATCATTTTGAATACGCCACATGTTCCAATTGCCCCAATTAAATGCACATTTGGTCCCCTGGATGTTGGCGCAATCTGCACTGTGCGGGAACCTACCTTCGACCATCCCTGTTTTCTCTTACAAAACAAATTAAAGTTCGTTTCATCCATCCAGAGGACTTGCTTTCCAGCTCTTATGTATTCGTTAAGTAAGTTTACATAATCTTTCCGTTTGTTTTTATTCGCTGGGGAATTCATGGACTGTGGCTCCGTATGTACATATTTTATCGAGTACATTTTCCCGTGTAGCGTGTTGCTTATTGTTCCCATAGAAATATTTTTATTGAAGTTAGATAAAACCTTCTCACTTATTTCTTTTAATGTTATCTCTGGTTTTTCTTCCACCCATGTTAAAATCAGTTCAGTTTCCGTCTCTGAAAGAATTTTGGGCTTGTTCCCACCTCTCTTCATAAATTTTTCCTCTGGAGAGGTTACCCAACGCTGAGCCGTTTTATAGCTCACGCCGAGGGAAGCTGCCAGTTCCGCCCAATTGCTGCCCCTTTTTGCAGCTTCCACTACCCGACTGCGGTCTTGGTCAGTGTGTTTATTATATGTTTTTCTTGCAATAGTTTCATTTTCTAAATTATATAATAATAAACATTTTATTATAATAAGTAAGGGTGTTATATTCGGCTGTGCCGAATCTTATATACCCACCATCAAATTGTGTTAAATTTACAAACATATCTCACATATTAATGAGGGTGCAGCTAATTCCAAATGTGGGCCAAATAATAATTCGGAAAAAAATATTACGCTAGTTGATATTGTTAAAGTTACAAACGGAATGACAACTTCAATATACCCATTATTTTTGATGGTGGGTATAATAATAATATATTTGAGCTTACTTACCTATTATGGCAGTTCTGCATAAGGGACATTGTAGGCTTATATTTGACCAACATTTTCCATGTAAGAGATGCCGACACGGCAACAAACGTCGGACGTCGCCTCTTACCATGGTGGTTAAACAAATACAACACGTATCTTTTAGTTCCATTTAAAAATTTATGCTCAAATACGTAACAAATATAACAAACAAATCTAACTAAATTGAAATTTTTTTTTAAGTTTTTAAAATTTTTTTTCTAAATGAAAAAAAAATTCTTAAAAATATGACAAAAAAATTCATAATCTATTAGTAGGGTGATCGGATGGGCTTTATTCTACCGGTTTTACCCGATTTTTTTAAACCGGTTTCTTGTTTAAATCGGCTTTTGATTATTAATGATTTTTTAAATAAAGAATAAAGAAGTTGCATAGTTTTTTTAATGTTTTTGAATACATTTTTTAAATTTTAGTGTAAGTTGGAATATTTTTAGTCCTATAAATCAAAAATGCAATGATTTTTTATAAATACGTATAAATATACGAACACATTGACGTAGTTCTTTCCATTTTACACATTATATTTAATTTAAAAAAAAATTTCATTTACAAAATATATAATAATTTCCATTCCCGTTTGGCTTTTCTCAATGTCAAATGTAAAATTCTCATTTTCAATTGAAAAATTCTCAATTTCAATTTTGCTTTTCTCAATTTCAATTGAAAATTTCTCATTTTAAATTTTGCTTTTCCCAATTTCAATTGAAAATTTCTCATTTTCAATTGGGCTTTTCCCAATTTCAATTGAAAATTTCTCAATTTCAAATGAAATTGTATTCTCATTTTCAATTGGGCTTTTCTCAATTTCAATTGAAAATTTCTCATTTTAAATTGAAAATTTCTCATTTTCAATTGAAAAATTCTCATTTTCAATTGAAAAATTCTCATTTTCAATTGAAAATTTCTCAAATTCAATTAAAAAATTCAACCTCATTTTCAATTGGGCTTTTCTCAATTTCAATTGAAAAATTCTCAATTTCAATTAAAAAGTTCTCAAATTCAATTGAAAATTTCTCATTTTCAATTGAAAAATTCTCATTTACAATTGAAAATTTCTCATTTTCAATTTCGTTTTTCTCAATTTCAATTGAATATTTCTCATTTCCAATTAGGATTTTCTCAATTTAAATTGAAAATTTCTCAATTTCAATTGAAAATTCTCAATTTCAATTGAAAATTTCTCAATTTCAATTGAAAATTCTCAATTTCAATTGAAAATTTCTCAATTTCAATTGAAAATTCTCAATTTCAATTGAAAATTTCTCAATTTCAATTGAAAATTCTCAATTTCAATTGAATATTTCTCAATTTCAATTGAAAATGGTGTAGCTATCATAGTTAACCAGAAAATCAACTTTAAAGTTTTTTATAAAAAAATTAAAAAAAAAAAAAAAATTTTTTTGAGTGATCACAGGATTTCGTTATTTTTGCTCTAGCTATCATAGTTAACCAGAAAATCGACTTTAAAGTTTTTCATAAAAAAATTAAAAAAAAAACAATTTTTTTGAGTGATCACAGGATTTTGTTATTTTTGCTCTAGCTATCATAGTTAACCAGGAAATCGACTTTAAAGTTTTTCATAAAAAAATTAAAAAAAAAATTTTTTGAGTGATCACAGGATTTCGTTATTTTTGCTCTAGCTATCATAGTTAACCAGAAAATCGACTTTAAAGTTTTTTATAAAAAAATTAAAAAAAAAAAAAAATTTTTTTGAGTGATCACAGGATTTCGTTATTTTTGCTCTAGCTATCATAGTTAACGAGAAAATCGACTTTAAAGTTTTTCATAAAAAAATTTCAAAAAAATCAATTTTTTTGAGTGATCACAGGATTTCGTTATTTTTGCTCTAGCTATCATAGTTAACCAGAAAATAGACTTTAAAGGTTTTTATAAAAAAATTTCAAAAAAATCAATTTTTTTGAGTGATCACAGGATTTCGTTATTTTTGCTCTAGCTATCATAGTTAACGAGAAAATCGACTTTAAAGTTTTTCATAAAAAAATTTCAAAAAAATCAATTTTTTTGAGTGATCACAGGATTTCGTTATTTTTGCTCTAGCTATCATAGTTAACCAGAAAATCGACTTTAAAGTTTTTTATAAAAAAATTTCAAAAAAATCAATTTTTTTGAGTGATCACAGGATTTCGTTATTTTTGCTCTAGCTATCATAGTTAACCAGAAAACCGACTTTAAAGTTTTTCATAAAAAAATTTCAAAAAAATCAATTTTTTTGAGTGATCACAGGATTTCGTTATTTTTGCTCTAGCTATCATAGTTAACCAGGAAATCGACTTTAAAGTTTTTCATAAAAAAATTAAAAAAAAATTTTTTTGAGTGATCACAGGATTTCGTTATTTTTGCTCTAGCCATCATAGTTAACCAGAAAATCGACTTTAAAGTTTTTCATAAAAAAATTTCAAAAAAATCAATTTTTTTGAGTGATCACAGGATTTCGTTATTTTTGCTCTAGCCATCATAGTTAACCAGAAAATCGACTTTAAAGTTTTTCATAAAAAAATTTCAAAAAAATCAATTTTTTTGAGTGATCACAGGATTTCGTTATTTTTGCTCTAGCCATCATAGTTAACCAGAAAATCGACTTTAAAGTTTTTCATAAAAAAATTTCAAAAAAATCAATTTTTTTGAGTGATCACAGGATTTCGTTATTTTTGCTCTAGCCATCATAGTTAACCAGAAAATCGACTTTAAAGTTTTTCATAAAAAAATTTCAAAAAAATCAATTTTTTTGAGTGATCACAGGATTTCGTTATTTTTGCTCTAGCCATCATAGTTAACCAGAAAATCGACTTTAAAGTTTTTCATAAAAAAATTTCAAAAAAATCAATTTTTTTGAGTGATCACAGGATTTCGTTATTTTTGCTCTAGCTATCATAGTTAACCAGAAAATCGACTTTAAAGTTTTTTATAAAAAAATTAAAAAAAAAAAAAAATTTTTTTGAGTGATCACAGGATTTCGTTATTTTTGCTCTAGCTATCATAGTTAACCAGAAAATCGACTTTAAAGTTTTTTATAAAAAAATTTCAAAAAAATCAATTTTTTTGAGTGATCACAGGATTTCGTTATTTTTGCTCTAGCTATCATAGTTAACCAGAAAATCGACTTTAAAGTTTTTCATAAAAAAATTAAAAAAAAAAACAATTTTTTTGAGTGATCACAGGATTTTGTTATTTTTGCTCTAGCTATCATAGTTAACCAGAAAATCGACTTTAAAGGTTTTTATAAAAAAATTTCAAAAAAATCAATTTTTTTGAGTGATCACAGGATTTCGTTATTTTTGCTCTAGCTATCATAGTTAACCAGAAAATCGACTTTAAAGTTTTTCATAAAAAAATTAAAAAAAAAATCAATTTTTTTGAGTGATCACAGGATTTCGTTATTTTTGCTCTAGCTATCATAGTTAACCAGAAAACCGACTTTAAAGTTTTTCATAAAAAATTTCAAAAAAATCAATTTTTTTGAGTGATCACAGGATTTCGTTATTTTTGCTCTAGCTATCATAGTTAACCAGGAAATCGACTTTAAAGTTTTTCATAAAAAAATTAAAAAAAAATTTTTTTGAGTGATCACAGGATCAGGATCACAGGATTTCGTTATTTTTGCTCTAGCTATCATAGTTAACCAGAAAATCGACTTTAAAGTTTTTTATAAAAAATTTTCAAAAAATTCAATTTTTTTGAGTGATCACAGGATTTCGTTATTTTTGCTGTAGCTATTATAGTTAACCAGAAAATCGACTTTAAAGTTTTTTATAAAAAAATTTCAAAAAAATCAATTTTTTTGATTGATCACAGGATTTCGTTATTTTTGCTCTAGCTATCATAGTTAACCAGAAAATCGATCACAGGATTTCGTTATTTTTGCTCTAGCTATCATAGTTAACCAGAAAATCGACTTTAAAGTTTTTCATAAAAAAATTAAAAAAAAAAAAATTTTTGAGTGATCACAGCATTTCGTTATTTTTGCTCTAGCTGTCATAGTTAACCAGAAAATCGACTTTAAAGTTTTTTATAACAAATTTCAAAAATATAACAGGATTTCGTTATTTTTGCTCTAGCTATCATAGTTAACCAGAAAATCGACTTTAAAGTTTTTCACAAAAAAAATTTAAAAAAAAAAATTTTTTTGAGTGATCACAGGATTTCGTTATTTTTGCTCTAGCTATCATAGTTAACCAGAAAATCGACTTTAAAGTTTTTTATAAAAAATTCAAAAAAATCAATTTTTTTGAGTGATCACAGGATTTCGTTATTTTTGCTCTAGCTATCATAGTTAACCAGAAAATCGACTTTAAAGTTTTTCATAAAAAAATTTCAAAAAAATCAATTTTTTTGAGTGATCACAGGATTTCGTTATTTTTGCTGTAGCTATCATAGTTAACCAGAAAATCGACTTTAAAGTTTTTTATAAAAAAATTTCAAAAAAATCAATTTTTTTGATTGATCACAGGATTTCGTTATTTTTGCTCTAGCTATCATAGTTAACCAGAAAATCGATCACAGGATTTCGTTATTTTTGCTCTAGCTATCATAGTTAACCAGAAAATCGACTTTAAAAAAAAATTTCAAAAAAGTCAATTTTTTTGAGTGATCACAGGATTTCGTTATTTTTGCTCTAGCTATCATAGTTAACCAGAAATTTTTTTGAGTGATCACAGGATTTCGTTATTTTTGCTCTAGCTATCATAGTTAACCAGAAAATCGACTTTAAAGTTTTTCATAAAAAAATTAAAAAAAAAAATTTTTTTGAGTGATCACAGCATTTCGTTATTTTTGCTCTAGCTGTCATAGTTAACCAGAAAATCGACTTTAAAGTTTTTTATAAAAAATTTCAAAAAAATAACAGGATTTCGTTATTTTTGCTCTAGCTATCATAGTTAACCAGAAAATCGACTTTAAAGTTTTTTATAAAAAAATTTCAAAAAAATCAATTTTTTTGAGTGATCACAGGATTTCGTTATTTTTGCTCTAGCTATCATAGTTAACCAGAAAATCGACTTTAAAGTTTTTTATAAAAAATTCAAAAAAATCAATTTTTTTGAGTGATCACAGGATTTCGTTATTTTTGCTCTAGCTATCATAGTTAACCAGAAAATCGACTTTAAAGTTTTTCATAAAAAAATTTCAAAAAAATCAATTTTTTTGAGTGATCACAGGATTTCGTTATTTTTGCTCTAGCTATCACAGTTAACCAGAAAATCGACTTTAAAGAAAATTTTTAGAGTGATCACAGGATTTCGTTATTTTTGCTCTAGCTATCATAGTTAACCAGAAAATCGACTTTAAAGTTTTTCATAAAAAAATTAAAAAAAAAAATTTTTTGAGTGATCACAGGATTTCGTTATTTTTGCTCTAGCTATCATAGTTAACCAGAAAATCGACTTTAAAGTTTTTTATAAAAAAATTTCAAAAAAATCAATTTTTTTGAGTGATCACAGGATTTCGTTATTTTTGCTCTAGCTATCATAGTTAACCAGAAAATCGACTTTAAAGTTTTTTATAAAAAAATTTCAAAAAAATCAATTTTTTCGAGTGATCACAGGATTTCGTTATTTTTGCTCTAGCTATCATAGTTAACCAGAAAATCGACTATAAAAAAAATTCAAAAAAATCAATTTTTTTGAGTGATCACAGGATTTCGTTATTTTTGCTCTAGCTGTCATAGTTAACCAGAAAATCGACTTTAAAGTTTTTCATAAAAAAATTTCAAAAAAATCAATTTTTTTGAGTGATCACAGGATTTCGTTATTTTTGCTCTAGCTATCATAGTTAACCAGAAAATCGACTTTAAAGTTTTTTATAAAAAAATTTCAAAAAAATCAATTTTTTCGAGTGATCACAGGATTTCGTTATTTTTGCTCTAGCTATCATAGTTAACCAGAAAATCGACTTTAAAGTTTTTTATAAAAAAATTTCAAAAAAATCAATTTTTTTGATTGATCACAGGATTTCGTTATTTTTGCTCTAGCTATCATAGTTAACCAGAAAATCGACTTTAAAGTTTTTTATAAAAAAATTTCAAAAAAATCAATTTTTTTGATTGATCACAGGATTTCGTTATTTTTGCTCTAGCTATCATAGTTAACCAGAAAATCGACTTTAAAGTTTTTTATAAAAAAATTTCAAAAAAATCAATTTTTTTGATTGATCACAGGATTTCGTTATTTTTGCTCTAGCTATCATAGTTAACCAGAAAATCGACTTTAAAGTTTTTTATAAAAAAATTTCAAAAAAATCAATTTTTTTGAGTGATCACAGGATTTCGTTATTTTTGCTCTAGCTATCATAGTTAACCAGAAAATCGACTTTAAAGTTTTTTATAAAAAAAATTCAAAAAAATCAATTTTTTTGAGTGATCACAGGATTTCGTTATTTTTGCTCTAGCTATCATAGTTAACCAGAAAATCGACTTTAAAGTTTTTCATAAAAAAATTTCAAAAAAATCAATTTTTTTGAGTGATCACAGGATTTCGTTATTTTTGCTCTAGCTATCATAGTTAACCAGAAAATCGACTTTAAAGTTTTTCATAAAAAAATTCCAAAAAAATCAATTTTTTTGAGTGATCACAGGATTTCGTTATTTTTGCTCTAGCTATCATAGTTAACCAGAAAATCGACTTTAAAGTTTTTATAAAAAAATTTCAAAAAAATCAATTTTTTTGAGTGATCACAGGATTTCGTTATTTTTGCTCTAGCTACCATAGTTAACCAGAAAATCGACTTTAAAGTTTTTTATAAAAAAATTAAAAAAAAAATTTTTTTTTGAGTGATCACAGGATTTCGTTATTTTTGCTCTAGCTATCATAGTTAACCAGAAAATCGACTTTAAAGTTTTTTATAAAAAAAATTCAAAAAAATCAATTTTTTTGAGTGATCACAGGATTTCGTTATTTTTGCTCTAGCTATCATAGTTAACCAGAAAATCGACTTTAAAGTTTTTCATAAAAAAATTTCAAAAAAATCAATTTTTTTGAGTGATCACAGGATTTCGTTATTTTTGCTCTAGCTATCATAGTTAACCAGAAAATCGACTTTAAAGTTTTTCATAAAAAAATTCCAAAAAAATCAATTTTTTTGAGTGATCACAGGATTTCGTTATTTTTGCTCTAGCTATCATAGTTAACCAGAAAATCGACTTTAAAGTTTTTCATAAAAAAATTTCAAAAAAATCAATTTTTTTGAGTGATCACAGGATTTCGTTATTTTTGCTCTAGCTATCATAGTTAACCAGAAAATCGACTTTAAAGTTTTTCATAAAAAAATTCCAAAAAAATCAATTTTTTTGAGTGATCACAGGATTTCGTTATTTTTGCTCTAGCTATCATAGTTAACCAGAAAATCGACTTTAAAGTTTTTCATAAAAAAATTTCAAAAAAATCAATTTTTTTGAGTGATCACAAGATTCCGTTATTTTTGCTCTAGCTATCATAGTTAACCAGAAAATCTACTTTAAAGTTTTTTATAAAAAAATTAAAAAAAAAAAATTTTTTTGAGTGATCACAGGATTTCGTTATTTTTGCTCTAGCTATCATAGTTAACCAGAAAATCGACTTTAAAGTTTTTCATAAAAAAATTTCAAAAAAATCAATTTTTTTGAGTGATCACAGGATTTCGTTATTTTTGCTCTAGCTATCATAGTTAACCAGAAAATCGACTTTAAAGTTTTTCATAAAAAAATTCCAAAAAAATCAATTTTTTTGAGTGATCACAGGATTTCGTTATTTTTGCTCTAGCTATCATAGTTAACCAGAAAATCGACTTTAAAGTTTTTCATAAAAAAATTCCAAAAAAATCAATTTTTTTGAGTGATCACAGGATTTCGTTATTTTTGCTCTAGCTATCATAGTTAACCAGAAAATCGACTTTAAAGTTTTTCATAAAAAAATTTCAAAAAAATCAATTTTTTTGAGTGATCACAAGATTTCGTTATTTTTGCTCTAGCTATCATAGTTAACCAGAAAATCTACTTTAAAGTTTTTTATAAAAAAATTAAAAAAAAAAATTTTTTTGAGTGATCACAGGATTTCGTTATTTTTGCTCTAGCTATCATAGTTAACCAGAAAATCGACTTTAAAGTTTTTCATAAAAAAATTTCAAAAAAATCAATTTTTTTGAGTGATCACAGGATTTCGTTATTTTTGCTCTAGCTATCATAGTTAACCAGAAAATCGACTTTAAAGAAAATTTTTAGAGTGATCACAGGATTTCGTTATTTTTGCTCTAGCTATCACAGTTAACCAGAAAATCGACTTTAAAGAAAATTTTTAGAGTGATCACAGGATTTCGTTATTTTTGCTGTAGCTATCATAGTTAACCAGAAAATCGACTTTAAAGTTTTTCATAAAAAAATTAAAAAAAAAAATTTTTTTGAGTGATCACAGGATTTCGTTATTTTTGCTCTAGCTATCATAGTTAACCAGAAAATCGACTTTAAAGTTTTTTATAAAAAAATTTCAAAAAAATCAATTTTTTTGAGTGATCACAGGATTTCGTTATTTTTGCTCTAGCTATCATAGTTAACCAGAAAATCGACTTTAAAGTTTTTTATAAAAAAATTTCAAAAAAATCAATTTTTTCGAGTGATCACAGGATTTCGTTATTTTTGCTCTAGCTATCATAGTTAACCAGAAAATCGACTATAAAAAAAATTCAAAAAAATCAATTTTTTTGAGTGATCACAGGATTTCGTTATTTTTGCTCTAGCTGTCATAGTTAACCAGAAAATCGACTTTAAAGTTTTTCATAAAAAAATTTCAAAAAAATCAATTTTTTTGAGTGATCACAGGATTTCGTTATTTTTGCTCTAGCTATCATAGTTAACCAGAAAATCGACTTTAAAGTTTTTTATAAAAAAATTTCAAAAAAATCAATTTTTTCGAGTGATCACAGGATTTCGTTATTTTTGCTCTAGCTATCATAGTTAACCAGAAAATCGACTTTAAAGTTTTTTATAAAAAAATTTCAAAAAAATCAATTTTTTTGAGTGATCACAGGATTTCGTTATTTTTGCTCTAGCTATCATAGTTAACCAGAAAATCGACTTTAAAGTTTTTTATAAAAAAATTTCAAAAAAATCAATTTTTTTGAGTGATCACAGGATTTCGTTATTTTTGCTCTAGCTATCATAGTTAACCAGAAAATCGACTTTAAAGTTTTTTATAAAAAAATTTAAAAAAAATTTTTTTTTTGAGTGATCACAGGATTTCGTTATTTTTGCTCTAGCTATCATAGTTAACCAGAAAATCGACTTTAAAGTTTTTTATAAAAAAAAATTCAAAAAAATCAATTATTTTGAGTGATCACAGGATTTCGTTATTTTTGCTCTAGCTATCATAGTTAACCAGAAAATCGACTTTAAAGTTTTTTATAAAAAAATTTCAAAAAAATCAATTTTTTTTAGTGATCACAGGATTTCGTTATTTTTGCTCTAGCTATCATAGTTAACCAGAAAATCGACTTTAAAGTTTTTCATAAAAAAATTTCAAAAAAATCAATTTTTTTGAGTGATCACAGGATTTCGTTATTTTTGCTCTAGCTATCATAGTTAACCAGAAAATCGACTTTAAAGTTTTTTATAAAAAAATTTCAAAAAAATCAATTTTTTTGATTGATCACAGGATTTTGTTATTTTTGCTCTAGCTATCATAGTTAACCAGAAAATCGCCTTTAAAGTTTTTCATAAAAAAATTTCAAAAAAATCAATTTTTTTGAGTGATCACAGGATTTCGTTATTTTTGCTCTAGCTATCATAGTTAACCAGAAAATCGACTTTAAAGTTTTTATAAAAAAATTTCAAAAAAATCAATTTTTTTGAGTGATCACAGGATTTCGTTATTTTTGCTCTAGCTATCATAGTTAACCAGAAAATCGGCTTTAAAGTTTTTTATAAAAAAATTCAAAAAAATCAATTTTTTTGAGTGATCACAGGATTTCGTTATTTTTGCTCTAGCTATCATAGTTAACCAGAAAATCGACTTTAAAGTTTTTTATAAAAAAATTTCAAAAAAATCAATTTTTTTGAGTGATCACAGGATTTCGTTATTTTTGCTCTAGCTATCATAGTTAACCAGAAAATCGACTTTAAAGTTTTTTATAAAAAAATTTCAAAAAAATCAATTTTTTTGAGTGATCACAGGATTTCGTTATTTTTGCTCTAGCTATCATAGTTAACCAGAAAATCGACTTTAAAGTTTTTTATAAAAAAATTTCAAAAAAATCAATTTTTTTGAGTGATCACAGGATTTCGTTATTTTTGCTCTAGCTATCATAGTTAACCAGAAAATCGACTTTAAAGTTTTTCATAAAAAAATTTCAAAAAAATCAATTTTTTTGAGTGATCACAGGATTTCGTTATTTTTGCTCTAGCTATCATAGTTAACCAGAAAATCGACTTTAAATTTTTTTATAAAAAAATTTCAAAAAAATCAATTTTTTTGAGTGATCACAGGATTTCGTTATTTTTGCTCTAGCTATCATAGTTAACCAGAAAATCGACTTTAAAGTTTTTTATAAAAATATTTAAAAAAAATTTTTTTTTTGAGTGATCACAGGATTTCGTTATTTTTGCTCTAGCTATCATAGTTAACCAGAAAATCGACTTTAAAGTTTTTTATAAAAAAATTTAAAAAAAATTTTTTTTTTGAGTGATCACAGGATTTCGTTATTTTTGCTCTAGCTATCATAGTTAACCAGAAAATCGACTTTAAAGTTTTTTATAAAAAAAAATTCAAAAAAATCAATTATTTTGAGTGATCACAGGATTTCGTTATTTTTGCTCTAGCTATCATAGTTAACCAGAAAATCGACTTTAAAGTTTTTTATAAAAAAATTTCAAAAAAATCAATTTTTTTTAGTGATCACAGGATTTCGTTATTTTTGCTCTAGCTATCATAGTTAACCAGAAAATCGACTTTAAAGTTTTTCATAAAAAAATTTCAAAAAAATCAATTTTTTTGAGTGATCACAGGATTTCGTTATTTTTGCTCTAGCTATCATAGTTAACCAGAAAATCGACTTTAAAGTTTTTTATAAAAAAATTTCAAAAAAATCAATTTTTTTGATTGATCACAGGATTTCGTTATTTTTGCTCTAGCTATCATAGTTAACCAGAAAATCGCCTTTAAAGTTTTTCATAAAAAAATTTCAAAAAAATCAATTTTTTTGAGTGATCACAGGATTTCGTTATTTTTGCTCTAGCTATCATAGTTAACCAGAAAATCGACTTTAAAGTTTTTTATAAAAAAATTTCAAAAAAATCAATTTTTTTGAGTGATCACAGGATTTCGTTATTTTTGCTCTAGCTATCATAGTTAACCAGAAAATCGACTTTAAAGTTTTTTATAAAAAAATTTCAAAAAAATCAATTTTTTTGAGTGATCACAGGATTTCGTTATTTTTGCTCTAGCTATCATAGTTAACCAGAAAATCGACTTTAAAGTTTTTTATAAAAAAATTTCAAAAAAATCAATTTTTTTGAGTGATCACAGGATTTCGTTATTTTTGCTCTAGCTATCATAGTTAACCAGAAAATCGACTTTAAAGTTTTTTATAAAAAAATTTAAAAAAAATCAATTTTTTTGAGTGATCACAGGATTTCGTTATTTTTGCTCTAGCTATCATAGTTAACCAGAAAATCGACTTTAAAGTTTTTCATAAAAAAATTCCAAAAAAATCAATTTTTTTGAGTGATCACAGGATTTCGTTATTTTTGCTCTAGCTATCATAGTTAACCAGAAAATCGACTTTAAAGTTTTTCATAAAAAAATTTCAAAAAAATCAATTTTTTTGAGTGATCACAAGATTTCGTTATTTTTGCTCTAGCTATCATAGTTAACCAGAAAATCGACTTTAAAGTTTTTTATAAAAAAATTAAAAAAAAAAAAATTTTTTGAGTGATCACAGGATTTTGTTATTTTTGCTCTAGCTATCATAGTTAACCAGAAAATCGACTTTAAAGTTTTTTATAAAAAAAATTCAAAAAAATTAATTTTTTTGAGTGATCACAGGATTTCGTTATTTTTGCTCTAGCTATCACAGTTAACCAGAAAATCGACTTTAAAGTTTTTTATAAAAAAAATTCAAAAAAATCAATTTTTTTGAGTGATCACAGGATTTCGTTATTTTTGCTCTAGCTATCATAGTTAACCAGAAAATCGACTTTAAAGTTTTTATAAAAAAATTTCAAAAAAATCAATTTTTTTGAGTGATCACAGGATTTCGTTATTTTTGCTCTAGCTATCATAGTTAACCAGAAAATCGACTTTAAAGTTTTTCATAAAAAAATTAAAAAAAAAATCAATTTTTTTAGTGATCACAGGATTTCGTTATTTTTGCTCTAGCTATCATAGTTAACCAGAAAATCGACTTTAAAGTTTTTATAAAAAAATTTCAAAAAAATCAATTTTTTTGAGTGATCACAGGATTTCGTTATTTTTGCTCTAGCTATCATAGTTAACCAGAAAATCGACTTTAAAGTTTTTTATAAAAAAATTTCAAAATTTTCATAAAAACAATTTCAAAAAAATTAATTTTTTTGAGTGATCACAGGATTTCGTTATTTTTGCTCTAGCTATCATAGTTAACCAGAAAATCGACTTTAAAGTTTTTTATAAAAAAATTCAAAAAAATCAATTTTTTTGAGTGATCACAGGATTTCGTTATTTTTGCTCTAGCTATCATAGTTAACCAGAAAATCGACTTTAAAGTTTTTCATAAAAAAATTTCAAAAAAATCAATTTTTTTGAGTGATCACAGGATTTCGTTATTTTTGCTCTAGCTATCATAGTTAACCAGAAAATCGACTTTAAAGTTTTTTATAAAAAAATTAAAAAAAAAATTTTTTTTTGAGTGATCACAGGATTTCGTTATTTTTGCTCTAGCTATCATAGTTAACCAGAAAATCGACTTTAAAGTTTTTTATAAAAAAAATTCAAAAAAATCAATTTTTTTGAGTGATCACAGGATTTCGTTATTTTTGCTCTAGCTATCATAGTTAACCAGAAAATCGACTTTAAAGTTTTTCATAAAAAAATTTCAAAAAAATCAATTTTTTTGAGTGATCACAGGATTTCGTTATTTTTGCTCTAGCTATCATAGTTAATCAGAAAATCGACTTTAAAGTTTTTTATAAAAAAATTCAAAAAAATCAATTTTTTTGAGTGATCACAGGATTTCGTTATTTTTGCTCTAGCTATCATAGTTAATCAGAAAATCGACTTTAAAGTTTTTTATAAAAAAATTCAAAAAAATCAATTTTTTTGAGTGATCACAGGATTTCGTTATTTTTGCTCTAGCTATCATAGTTAATCAGAAAATCGACTTTAAAGTTTTTTATAAAAAAATTTCAAAAAAATCAATTTTTTTGAGTGATCACAGGATTTCGTTATTTTTGCTCTAGCTATCATAGTTAACCAGAAAATCGACTTTAAAGTTTTTTATAAAAAAATTTCAAAAAAATCAATTTTTTTGAGTGATCACAGGATTTCGTTATTTTTGCTCTAGCTATCATAGTTAACCAGAAAATCGACTTTAAAGTTTTTTATAAAAAAAATTCAAAAAAATCAATTTTTTTGAGTGATCACAGGATTTCGTTATTTTTGCTCTAGCTATCATAGTTAACCAGAAAATCGACTTTAAAGTTTTTTATAAAAAAATTTCAAAAAAATCTATTTTTTTTAGTGATCACAGGATTTCGTTATTTTTGCTCTAGCTATCATAGTTAACCAGAAAATCGACTTTAAAGTTTTTCATAAAAAAATTTCAAAAAAATCAATTTTTTTGAGTGATCACAGGATTTCGTTATTTTTGCTCTAGCTATCATAGTTAACCAGAAAATCGACTTTAAAGTTTTTTATAAAAAAATTTCAAAAAAATCAATTTTTTTGAGTGATCACAGGATTTCGTTATTTTTGCTCTAGCTATCATAGTTAACCAGAAAATCGACTTTAAAGTTTTTATAAAAAAATTTCAAAAAAATCAATTTTTTTGAGTGATCACAGGATTTCGTTATTTTTGCTCTAGCTATCATAGTTAACCAGAAAATCGACTTTAAAGTTTTTTATAAAAAAATTTCAAAAAAATCAATTTTTTCGAGTGATCACAGGATTTCGTTATTTTTGCTCTAGCTATCATAGTTAACCAGAAAATCGACTTTAAAGTTTTTTATAAAAAACTTCAAAAAAATCAATTTTTTTGAGTGATCACAGGATTTCGTTATTTTTGCTCTAGCTATCATAGTTAACCAGAAAATCGACTTTAAAGTTTTTTATAAAAAAATTTCAAAAAAATCAATTTTTTTGAGTGATCACAGGATTTCGTTATTTTTGCTCTAGCTATCATAGTTAACCAGAAAATCGACTTTAAAGTTTTTTATAAAAAAATTAAAAAAAAATTTTTTTTTTGAGTGATCACAGGATTTCGTTATTTTTGCTCTAGCTATCATAGTTAACCAGAAAATCGACTTTAAAGTTTTTTATAAAAAAATTCAAAAAAATCAATTTTTTTGAGTGATCACAGGATTTCGTTATTTTTGCTCTAGCTATCATAGTTAACCAGAAAATCGACTTTAAAGTTTTTTATAAAAAAATTTCAAAAAAATCTATTTTTTTTAGTGATCACAGGATTTCGTTATTTTTGCTCTAGCTATCATAGTTAACCAGAAAATCGACTTTAAAGTTTTTCATAAAAAAATTTCAAAAAAATCAATTTTTTTGAGTGATCACAGGATTTCGTTATTTTTGCTCTAGCTATCATAGTTAACCAGAAAATCGACTTTAAAGTTTTTTATAAAAAAATTTCAAAAAAATCAATTTTTTTGAGTGATCACAGGATCTCGTTATTTTTGCTCTAGCTATCATAGTTAACCAGAAAATCGACTTTAAAGTTTTTTATAAAAAAAATTCAAAAAAATCAATTTTTTTGAGTGATCACAGGATTTCGTTATTTTTGCTCTAGCTATCATAGTTAACCAGAAAATCGACTTTAAAGTTTTTTATAAAAAAATTTCAAAAAAATCTATTTTTTTTAGTGATCACAGGATTTCGTTATTTTTGCTCTAGCTATCATAGTTAACCAGAAAATCGACTTTAAAGTTTTTCATAAAAAAATTTCAAAAAAATCAATTTTTTTTGAGTGATCACAGGATTTCGTTATTTTTGCTCTAGCTATCATAGTTAACCAGAAAATCGACTTTAAAGTTTTTTATAAAAAAATTTCAAAAAAATCTATTTTTTTTAGTGATCACAGGATTTCGTTATTTTTGCTCTAGCTATCATAGTTAACCAGAAAATCGACTTTAAAGTTTTTTATAAAAAAATTTCAAAAAAATCAATTTTTTTGAGTGATCACAGGATTTCGTTATTTTTGCTCTAGCTATCATAGTTAACCAGAAAATCGACTTTAAAGTTTTTTATAAAAAAATTTCAAAAAAATCAATTTTTTCGAGTGATCACAGGATTTCGTTATTTTTGCTCTAGCTATCATAGTTAACCAGAAAATCGACTTTAAAGTTTTTTATAAAAAAATTCAAAAAAATCAATTTTTTTGAGTGATCACAGGATTTAGTTATTTTTGCTCTAGCTATCATAGTTAACCAGAAAATCGACTTTAAAGTTTTTTATAAAAAAATTTCAAAAAAATCAATTTTTTTGAGTGATCACAGGATTTCGTTATTTTTGCTCTAGCTATCATAGTTAACCAGAAAATCGACTTTAAAGTTTTTTATAAAAAAATTTCAAAAAAATCAATTTTTTCGAGTGATCACAGGATTTCGTTATTTTTGCTCTAGCTATCATAGTTAACCAGAAAATCGACTTTAAAGTTTTTTATAAAAAAATTTCAAAAAAATCAATTTTTTTAAGTGATCACAGGATTTCGTTATTTTTGCTCTAGCTATCATAGTTAACCAGAAAATCGACTTTAAAGTTTTTTATAAAAAAAATTCAAAAAAATCAATTTTTTTGAGTGATCACAGGATTTCGTTATTTTTGCTCTAGCTATCATAGTTAACCAGAAAATCGACTTTAAAGTTTTTTATAAAAAAATTTCAAAAAAATCTATTTTTTTTAGTGATCACAGGATTTCGTTATTTTTGCTCTAGCTATCATAGTTAACCAGAAAATCGACTTTAAAGTTTTTCATAAAAAAATTTCAAAAAAATCAATTTTTTTGAGTGATCACAGGATTTCGTTATTTTTGCTCTAGCTATCATAGTTAACCAGAAAATCGACTTTAAAGTTTTTTATAAAAAAATTTCAAAAAAATCAATTTTTTTAAGTGATCACAGGATTTCGTTATTTTTGCTCTAGCTATCATAGTTAACCAGAAAATCGACTTTAAAGTTTTTTATAAAAAAAATTCAAAAAAATCAATTTTTTTGAGTGATCACAGGATTTCGTTATTTTTGCTCTAGCTATCATAGTTAACCAGAAAATCGACTTTAAAGTTTTTTATAAAAAAATTTCAAAAAAATCTATTTTTTTTAGTGATCACAGGATTTCGTTATTTTTGCTCTAGCTATCATAGTTAACCAGAAAATCGACTTTAAAGTTTTTATAAAAAAATTTCAAAAAAATCAATTTTTTTGAGTGATCACAGGATTTCGTTATTTTTGCTCTAGCTATCATAGTTAACCAGAAAATCGACTTTAAAGTTTTTTATAAAAAAATTTCAAAAAAATCAATTTTTTTGAGTGATCACAGGATTTCGTTATTTTTGCTCTAGCTATCATAGTTAACCAGAAAATCGACTTTAAAGTTTTTTATAAAAAAATTTCAAAAAAATCAATTTTTTCGAGTGATCACAGGATTTCGTTATTTTTGCTCTAGCTATCATAGTTAACCAGAAAATCGACTTTAAAGTTTTTTATAAAAAAATTCAAAAAAATCAATTTTTTTGAGTGATCACAGGATTTAGTTATTTTTGCTCTAGCTATCATAGTTAACCAGAAAATCGACTTTAAAGTTTTTTATAAAAAAATTTCAAAAAAATCAATTTTTTTGAGTGATCACAGGATTTCGTTATTTTTGCTCTAGCTATCATAGTTAACCAGAAAATCGACTTTAAAGTTTTTTATAAAAAAATTTCAAAAAAATCAATTTTTTCGAGTGATCACAGGATTTCGTTATTTTTGCTCTAGCTATCATAGTTAACCAGAAAATCGACTTTAAAGTTTTTTATAAAAAAATTTCAAAAAAATCAATTTTTTTGAGTGATCGCAGGATTTCGTTATTTTTGCTCTAGCTATCATAGTTAACCAGAAAATCGACTTTAAAGTTTTTTATAAAAAAATTCAAAAAAATCAATTTTTTTGAGTGATCACAGGATTTCGTTATTTTTGCTCTAGCTATCATAGTTAACCAGAAAATCGACTTTAAAGTTTTTTATAAAAAAATTTCAAAAAAATCAATTTTTTTGAGTGATCACAGGATTTCGTTATTTTTGCTCTAGCTATCATAGTTAACCAGAAAATCGACTTTAAAGTTTTTTATAAAAAAAATTCAAAAAAATCAATTTTTTTGAGTGATCACAGGATTTCGTTATTTTTGCTCTAGCTATCATAGTTAACCAGAAAATCGACTTTAAAGTTTTTTATAAAAAAATTTCAAAAAAATCAATTTTTTTGAGTGATCACAGGATTTCGTTATTTTTGCTCTAGCTATCATAGTTAACCAGAAAATCGACTTTAAAGTTTTTTATAAAAAAATTTCAAAAAAATCAATTTTTTTGAGTGATCACAGGATTTCGTTATTTTTGCTCTAGCTATCATAGTTAACCAGAAAATCGACTTTAAAGTTTTTTATAAAAAAATTAAAAAAAAAATTTTTTTTTGAGTGATCACAGGATTTCGTTATTTTTGCTCTAGCTATCATAGTTAACCAGAAAATCGACTTTAAAGTTTTTTATAAAAAAATTTCAAAAAAATCAATTTTTTTGAGTGATAACAGGATTTCGTTATTTTTGCTCTAGCTATCATAGTTAACCAGAAAATCGACTTTAAAGTTTTTATAAAAAAATTTCAAAAAAATCAATTTTTTTGAGTGATCACAGGATTTCGTTATTTTTGCTCTATCTATCATAGTTAACCAGAAAATCGACTTTAAAGTTTTTTATAAAAAAATTTCAAAAAAATCAATTTTTTCGAGTGATCACAGGATTTCGTTATTTTTGCTCTAGCTATCATAGTTAACCAGAAAATCGACTTTAAAGTTTTTTATAAAAAAATTCAAAAAAATCAATTTTTTTGAGTGATCACAGGATTTCGTTATTTTTGCTCTAGCTATCATAGTTAACCAGAAAATCGACTTTAAAGTTTTTATAAAAAAATTTCAAAAAAATCAATTTTTTTGAGTGATCACAGGATTTCGTTATTTTTGCTCTAGCTATCATAGTTAACCAGAAAATCGACTTTAAAGTTTTTTATAAAAAAATTTCAAAAAAATCAATTTTTTCGAGTGATCACAGGATTTCGTTATTTTTGCTCTAGCTATCATAGTTAACCAGAAAATCGACTTTAAAGTTTTTTATAAAAAAATTCAAAAAAATCAATTTTTTTGAGTGATCACAGGATTTCGTTATTTTTGCTCTAGCTATCATAGTTAACCAGAAAATCGACTTTAAAGTTTTTTATAAAAAAATTTCAAAAAAATCAATTTTTTTGAGTGATCACAGGATTTCGTTATTTTTGCTCTAGCTATCATAGTTAACCAGAAAATCGACTTTAAAGTTTTTTATAAAAAAATTTCAAAAAAATCAATTTTTTCGAGTGATCACAGGATTTCGTTATTTTTGCTCTAGCTATCATAGTTAACCAGAAAATCGACTTTAAAGTTTTTTATAAAAAAATTCAAAAAAATCAATTTTTTTGAGTGATCACAGGATTTCGTTATTTTTGCTCTAGCTATCATAGTTAACCAGAAAATCGACTTTAAAGTTTTATATAAAAAAATTTCAAAAAAATCAATTTTTTTGAGTGATCACAGGATTTCGTTATTTTTGCTCTAGCTATCATAGTTAACCAGAAAATCGACTTTAAAGTTTTTTATAAAAAAATTCAAAAAAATCAATTTTTTTGAGTGATCACAGGATTTCGTTATTTTTGCTCTAGCTATCATAGTTAACCAGAAAATCGACTTTAAAGTTTTATATAAAAAAATTCAAAAAAATCAATTTTTTTGAGTGATCACAGGATTTCGTTATTTTTGCTCTAGCTATCATAGTTTATTTATTTTTTATTTATTTATTTATTTAAGGTCTACAGGTTAAACCCTTTCAGACCTATTAAGTTTATACATTTTTAATTACATTGATTCAAATTCAAAATAATATTACGTTTGATAATATTAACATTAAATGAAAAATCAATAAGATAATAATATTCATTATATAATTTACACAATCTTCTTAGGGAATCTGCGTTAGCGTAATTGGTTTGGTAAACTTGTAAGTAAATAGGGATAAAATTTCTTGTTGATCTCTGTGGAACATTGAAGTTTATATTACTTAAAAGGAATTCGGAACAGATTGCACCATTAATTAAGTTGAATAAAAATGCAACATTGAGCATAATTCTTCTGCTTTCAAGCGTTGGTAATTTTATTGCTGCCAACCGTGTAGAGTAAGGCGGAAGAACAACATTTCGATTCCATCTTGAATTGCCCAAACAGAAAAGAAGGAATTGCTTCTGAACCGATTCAATACTGTTTATATTACATATTTCATCAGGATCCCATATAACAGACCCATATTCTAAAATTGGTCTTACCAGAGATGAATATAAATGTTTTGTAACATTCACATCAGTAAACTCCTTTGACCATTTATAAAAAAATTTCAAAAAAATCTATTTTTTTTAGTGATCACAGGATTTCGTTATTTTTGCTCTAGCTATCATAGTTAACCAGAAAATCGACTTTAAAGTTTTTCATAAAAAAATTTAAAAAAAATCAATTATTTTGAGTGATCACAGGATTTCGTTATTTTTGCTCTAGCTATCATAGTTAACCAGAAAATCGACTTTAAAGTTTTTTATAAAAAAATTCAAAAAAATCAATTTTTTTGAGTGATCACAGGATTTTGTTATTTTTGCTCTAGCTATCATAGTTAACCAGAAAATCGACTTTAAAGTTTTTTATAAAAAAATTCAAAAAAATCAATTTTTTTGAGTGATCACAGGATTTCGTTATTTTTGCTCTAGCTATCATAGTTAACCAGAAAATCGACTTTAAAGTTTTTTATAAAAAAATTTCAAAAAAATCAATTTTGAGTGATCACAGGATTTCGTTATTTTTGCTCTAGCTATCATAGTTAACCAGAAAATCGACTTTAAAGTTTTTATAAAAAAAATTTCAAAAAAATCAATTTTTTTGAGTGATCACAGGATTTCGTTATTTTTGCTCTAGCTATCATAGTTAACCAGAAAATCGACTTTAAAGTTTTTTATAAAAAAATTTCAAAAAAATCAATTTTTTCGAGTGATCACAGGATTTCGTTATTTTTGCTCTAGCTATCATAGTTAACCAGAAAATCGACTTTAAAGTTTTTTATAAAAAAATTCAAAAAAATCAATTTTTTTGAGTGATCACAGGATTTCGTTATTTTTGCTCTAGCTATCATAGTTAACCAGAAAATCGACTTTAAAGTTTTTTATAAAAAAATTTCAAAAAAATCAATTTTTTTGAGTGATCACAGGATTTCGTTATTTTTGCTCTAGCTATCATAGTTAACCAGAAAATCGACTTTAAAGTTTTTTATAAAAAAATTCAAAAAAATCAATTTTTTTGAGTGATCACAGGATTTCGTTATTTTTGCTCTAGCTATCATAGTTAACCAGAAAATCGACTTTAAAGTTTTTTATAAAAAAAATTCAAAAAAATAAATTTTTTTGAGTGATCACAGGATTTCGTTATTTTTGCTCTAGCTATCATAGTTAACCAGAAAATCGACTTTAAAGTTTTTTATAAAAAAATTTCAAAAAAATCAATTTTTTTGAGTGATCACAGGATTTCGTTATTTTTGCTCTAGCTATCATAGTTAACCAGAAAATCGACTTTAAAGTTTTTCATAAAAAAATTTCAAAAAAATCAATTTTTTTGAGTGATCACAGGATTTCGTTATTTTTGCTCTAGCTATCATAGTTAACCAGAAAATCGACTTTAAAGTTTTTTATAAAAAAATTTCAAAAAAATCAATTTTTTTGAGTGATCACAGGATTTCGTTATTTTTGCTCTAGCTATCATAGTTAACCAGAAAATCGACTTTAAAGTTTTTTATAAAAAAATTCAAAAAAATCAATTTTTTTGAGTGATCACAGGATTTCGTTATTTTTGCTCTAGCTATCATAGTTAACCAGAAAATCGACTTTAAAGTTTTTTATAAAAAAATTTCAAAAAAATCAATTTTTTTTGAGTGATCACAGGATTTCGTTATTTTTGCTCTAGCTATCATAGTTAACCAGAAAATCGACTTTAAAGTTTTTTATAAAAAAATTTCAAAAAAATCAATTTTTTTTGAGTGATCACAGGATTTCGTTATTTTTGCTCTAGCTATCATAGTTAACCAGAAAATCGACTTTAAAGTTTTTTATAAAAAAATTTCAAAAAAATCAATTTTTTTGAGTGATCACAGGATTTCGTTATTTTTGCTCTAGCTATCATAGTTAACCAGAAAATCGACTTTAAAGTTTTTTATAAAAAAATTCAAAAAAATCAATTTTTTTGAGTGATCACAGGATTTCGTTATTTTTGCTCTAGCTATCATAGTTAACCAGAAAATCGACTTTAAAGTTTTTTATAAAAAAATTTCAAAAAAATCAATTTTTTTTGAGTGATCACAGGATTTCGTTATTTTTGCTCTAGCTATCATAGTTAACCAGAAAATCGACTTTAAAGTTTTTTATAAAAAAATTTCAAAAAAATCAATTTTTTTGAGTGATCACAGGATTTCGTTATTTTTGCTCTAGCTATCATAGTTAACCAGAAAATCGACTTTAAAGTTTTTTATAAAAAAATTCAAAAAAATCAATTTTTTTGAGTGATCACAGGATTTCGTTATTTTTGCTCTAGCTATCATAGTTAACCAGAAAATCGACTTTAAAGTTTTTTATAAAAAACTTCAAAAAAATCAATTTTTTTGAGTGATCACAGGATTTCGTTATTTTTGCTCTAGCTATCATAGTTAACCAGAAAATCGACTTTAAAGTTTTTTATAAAAAAATTTCAAAAAAATCAATTTTTTTGAGTGATCACAGGATTTCGTTATTTTTGCTCTAGCTATCATAGTTAACCAGAAAATCGACTTTAAAGTTTTTTATAAAAAAATTCAAAAAAATCAATTTTTTTGAGTGATCACAGGATTTCGTTATTTTTGCTCTAGCTATCATAGTTAACCAGAAAATCGACTTTAAAGTTTTTTATAAAAAAAATTCAAAAAAATCAATTTTTTTGAGTGATCACAGGATTTCGTTATTTTTGCTCTAGCTATCATAGTTAACCAGAAAATCGACTTTAAAGTTTTTTATAAAAAAATTTCAAAAAAATCAATTTTTTTTAGTGATCACAGGATTTCGTTATTTTTGCTCTAGCTATCATAGTTAACCAGAAAATCGACTTTAAAGTTTTTCATAAAAAAATTTCAAAAAAATCAATTTTTTTGAGTGATCACAGGATTTCGTTATTTTTGCTCTAGCTATCATAGTTAACCAGAAAATCGACTTTAAAGTTTTTTATAAAAAAATTTCAAAAAAATCTATTTTTTTTAGTGATCACAGGATTTCGTTATTTTTGCTCTAGCTATCATAGTTAACCAGAAAATCGACTTTAAAGTTTTTATAAAAAAATTTCAAAAAAATCAATTTTTTTGAGTGATCACAGGATTTCGTTATTTTTGCTCTAGCTATCATAGTTAACCAGAAAATCGACTTTAAAGTTTTTTATAAAAAAATTCAAAAAAATCAATTTTTTTGAGTGATCACAGGATTTTGTTATTTTTGCTCTAGCTATCATAGTTAACCAGAAAATCGACTTTAAAGTTTTTTATAAAAAAATTCAAAAAAATCAATTTTTTTGAGTGATCACAGGATTTCGTTATTTTTGCTCTAGCTATCATAGTTAACCAGAAAATCGACTTTAAAGTTTTTCATAAAAAAATTTCAAAAAAATCAATTTTTTTGAGTGATCACAGGATTTCGTTATTTTTGCTCTAGCTATCATAGTTAACCAGAAAATCGACTTTAAAGTTTTTTATAAAAAAATTTCAAAAAAATCTATTTTTTTTAGTGATCACAGGATTTCGTTATTTTTGCTCTAGCTATCATAGTTAACCAGAAAATCGACTTTAAAGTTTTTATAAAAAAATTTCAAAAAAATCAATTTTTTTGAGTGATCACAGGATTTCGTTATTTTTGCTCTAGCTATCATAGTTAACCAGAAAATCGACTTTAAAGTTTTTTATAAAAAAATTCAAAAAAATCAATTTTTTTGAGTGATCACAGGATTTTGTTATTTTTGCTCTAGCTATCATAGTTAACCAGAAAATCGACTTTAAAGTTTTTTATAAAAAAATTCAAAAAAATCAATTTTTTTGAGTGATCACAGGATTTCGTTATTTTTGCTCTAGCTATCATAGTTAACCAGAAAATCGACTTTAAAGTTTTTCATAAAAAAATTTCAAAAAAATCAATTTTTTTGAGTGATCACAGGATTTCGTTATTTTTGCTCTAGCTATCATAGTTAACCAGAAAATCGACTTTAAAGTTTTTATAAAAAAAATTTCAAAAAAATCAATTTTTTGAGTGATCACAGGATTTCGTTATTTTTTGCTCTAGCTATCATAGTTAACCAGAAAATCGACTTTAAAGTTTTTTATAAAAAAATTCAAAAAAATCAATTTTTTTGAGTGATCACAGGATTTTGTTATTTTTGCTCTAGCTATCATAGTTAACCAGAAAATCGACTTTAAAGTTTTTTATAAAAAAATTCAAAAAAATCAATTTTTTTGAGTGATCACAGGATTTCGTTATTTTTGCTCTAGCTATCATAGTTAACCAGAAAATCGACTTTAAAGTTTTTCATAAAAAAATTTCAAAAAAATCAATTTTTTTGAGTGATCACAGGATTTCGTTATTTTTGCTCTAGCTATCATAGTTAACCAGAAAATCGACTTTAAAGTTTTTTATAAAAAAATTCAAAAAAATCAATTTTTTTGAGTGATCACAGGATTTTGTTATTTTTGCTCTAGCTATCATAGTTAACCAGAAAATCGACTTTAAAGTTTTTTATAAAAAAATTCAAAAAAATCAATTTTTTTGAGTGATCACAGGATTTCGTTATTTTTGCTCTAGCTATCATAGTTAACCAGAAAATCGACTTTAAAGTTTTTTATAAAAAAATTCAAAAAAATCAATTTTTTTGAGTGATCACAGGATTTCGTTATTTTTGCTCTAGCTATCATAGTTAACCAGAAAATCGACTTTAAAGTTTTTTATAAAAAAATTTCAAAAAAATCAATTTTTTTTGAGTGATCACAGGATTTCGTTATTTTTGCTCTAGCTATCATAGTTAACCAGAAAATCGACTTTAAAGTTTTTCATAAAAAATCAATTTTTTTGAGTGATCACAGGATTTCGTTATTTTTGCTCTAGCTATCATAGTTAACCAGAAAATCGACTTTAAAGTTTTTCATAAAAAATCAATTTTTTTGAGTGATCACAGGATTTCGTTATTTTTGCTCTAGCTATCATAGTTAACCAGAAAATCGACTTTAAAGTTTTTTATAAAAAAAATTCAAAAAAATCAATTTTTTTGAGTGATCACAGGATTTCGTTATTTTTGCTCTAGCTATCATAGTTAACCAGAAAACCGACTTTAAAGTTTTTCATAAAAAAATTTCAAAAAAATCAATTTTTTTGAGTGATCACTGGATTTCGTTATTTTTGCTCTAGCTATCATAGTTAACCAGAAAATCGACTTTAAAGTTTTTCATAAAAAAATTTCAAAAAAATCAATTTTTTTGAGTGATCACAGGATTTCGTTATTTTTGCTCTAGCTATCATAGTTAACCAGAAAATCGACTTTAAAGTTTTTTATAAAAAAATTTCAAAAAAATCAATTTTTTTGAGTGATCACAGGATTTCGTTATTTTTGCTCTAGCTATCATAGTTAACCAGAAAATCGACTTTAAAGTTTTTCATAAAAAAATTTCAAAAAAATCAATTTTTTTGAGTGATCACAGGATTTCGTTATTTTTGCTCTAGCTATCATAGTTAACCAAAAAATCGACTTTAAAGTTTTTTTTAAAAAAAAATATCAAAAAAATCAAGTTTTTTTTGAGTGATCACAGGATTTCGTTATTTTTGCTCTAGCTATCATAGTTAACCAGAAAATTGACTTTAAAGTTTTTCATAAAAAAATTTCAAAAAAATCAATTTTTTTGAGTGATCACAGGATTTCGTTATTTTTGCTCTAGCTATCATAGTTAACCAGAAAATCGACTTTAAAGATTTTTATAAAAAAAATTAAAAAAAAATCAATTTTTTTGAGTGATCACAGGATTTCGTTATTTTTGCTCTAGCTATCATAGTTAACCAGAAAATCGACTTTAAAGTTTTTTATTTTTCAAAAAAAATCAATTTTTTTGAGTGATCACAGGATTTCGTTATTTTTGCTCTAGCTATCATAGTTAACCAAAAAATCGACTTTAAAGTTTTTTATAAAAAATTTCAAAAAAATCAAGTTTTTTTTGAGTGATCACAGGATTTCGTTATTTTTGCTCTAGCTATCATAGTTAACCAGAAAATCGACTTTAAAGTTTTTTATAAAAAATTTCAAAAAAATCAATTTTTTTGAGTGATCACAGGATTTCGTTATTTTTGCTCTAGCTATCATAGTTAACCAGAAAATCGACTTTAAAGTTTTTTATAAAAAATTTCAAAAAAATCAATTTTTTTGAGTGATCACAGGATTTCGTTATTTTTGCTCTAGCTATCATAGTTAACCAAAAAATCGACTTTAAAGTTTTTCATAAAAAAATTTCAAAAAAATCAAGTTTTTTTTGAGTGATCACAGGATTTCGTTATTTTTGCTCTAGCTATCATAGTTAACCAGAAAATTGACTTTAAAGTTTTTCATAAAAAAATTTCAAAAAAATCAATTTTTTTGAGTGATCACAGGATTTCGTTATTTTTGCTCTAGCTATCATAGTTAACCAGAAAATCGACTTTAAAGTTTTTTATAAAAAAAATTCAAAAAAATCAATTTTTTTGAGTGATCACAGGATTTCGTTATTTTTGCTCTAGCTATCATAGTTAACCAGAAAACCGACTTTAAAGTTTTTCATAAAAAAATTTCAAAAAAATCAATTTTTTTGAGTGATCACAGGATTTCGTTATTTTTGCTCTAGCTATCATAGTTAACCAGAAAATCGACTTTAAAGTTTTTTATAAAAAAATTCAAAAAAATCAATTTTTTTGAGTGATCACAGGATTTCGTTATTTTTGCTCTAGCTATCATAGTTAACCAGAAAATCGACTTTAAAGTTTTTCATAAAAAAATTTCAAAAAAAGCAATTTTTTTTGAGTGATCACAGGATTTCGTTATTTTTTGCTCTAGCTATCATAGTTAACCAGAAAATCGACTTTAAAGTTTTTTATAAAAAAATTCAAAAAAATCAATTTTTTTGAGTGATCACAGGATTTCGTTATTTTTGCTCTAGCTATCATAGTTAACCAGAAAATCGACTTTAAAGTTTTTTATAAAAAAATTCAAAAAAATCAATTTTTTTGAGTGATCACAGGATTTCGTTATTTTTGCTCTAGCTATCATAGTTAACCAGAAAATCGACTTTAAAGTTTTTTATAAAAAAATTTCAAAAAAATCAATTTTGAGTGATCACAGGATTTCGTTATTTTTGCTCTAGCTATCATAGTTAACCAGAAAATCGACTTTAAAGTTTTTATAAAAAAATTTCAAAAAAATCAATTTTTTTGAGTGATCACAGGATTTCGTTATTTTTGCTCTAGCTATCATAGTTAACCAGAAAATCGACTTTAAAGTTTTTTATAAAAAAATTCAAAAAAATCAATTTTTTTGAGTGATCACAGGATTTCGTTATTTTTGCTCTAGCTATCATAGTTAACCAGAAAATCGACTTTAAAGTTTTTTATAAAAAAATTTCAAAAAAATCAATTTTTTTGAGTGATCACAGGATTTCGTTATTTTTGCTCTAGCTATCATAGTTAACCAGAAAATCGACTTTAAAGTTTTTTATAAAAAAATTCAAAAAAATCAATTTTTTTGAGTGATCACAGGATTTCGTTATTTTTGCTCTAGCTATCATAGTTAACCAGAAAATCGACTTTAAAGTTTTTTATAAAAAAAATTCAAAAAAATAAATTTTTTTGAGTGATCACAGGATTTCGTTATTTTTGCTCTAGCTATCATAGTTAACCAGAAAATCGACTTTAAAGTTTTTTATAAAAAAATTTCAAAAAAATCAATTTTTTTGAGTGATCACAGGATTTCGTTATTTTTGCTCTAGCTATCATAGTTAACCAGAAAATCGACTTTAAAGTTTTTTCATAAAAAAATTTCAAAAAAATCAATTTTTTTGAGTGATCACAGGATTTCGTTATTTTTGCTCTAGCTATCATAGTTAACCAGAAAATCGACTTTAAAGTTTTTTATAAAAAAATTTCAAAAAAATCAATTTTTTTGAGTGATCACAGGATTTCGTTATTTTTGCTCTAGCTATCATAGTTAACCAGAAAATCGACTTTAAAGTTTTTTATAAAAAAATTCAAAAAAATCAATTTTTTTTGAGTGATCACAGGATTTCGTTATTTTTGCTCTAGCTATCATAGTTAACCAGAAAATCGACTTTAAAGTTTTTTATAAAAAAATTTCAAAAAAATCAATTTTTTTTGAGTGATCACAGGATTTCGTTATTTTTGCTCTAGCTATCATAGTTAACCAGAAAATCGACTTTAAAGTTTTTTATAAAAAAATTTCAAAAAAATCAATTTTTTTTGAGTGATCACAGGATTTCGTTATTTTTGCTCTAGCTATCATAGTTAACCAGAAAATCGACTTTAAAGTTTTTTATAAAAAAATTTCAAAAAAATCAATTTTTTCGAGTGATCACAGGATTTCGTTATTTTTGCTCTAGCTATCATAGTTAACCAGAAAATCGACTTTAAAGTTTTTTATAAAAAAATTCAAAAAAATCAATTTTTTTGAGTGATCACAGGATTTCGTTATTTTTGCTCTAGCTATCATAGTTAACCAGAAAATCGACTTTAAAGTTTTTTATAAAAAAAATTTCAAAAAAATCAATTTTTTTGAGTGATCACAGGATTTCGTTATTTTTGCTCTAGCTATCATAGTTAACCAGAAAATCGACTTTAAAGTTTTTTATAAAAAAATTCAAAAAAATCAATTTTTTTGAGTGATCACAGGATTTCGTTATTTTTGCTCTAGCTATCATAGTTAACCAGAAAATCGACTTTAAAGTTTTTTATAAAAAAAATTCAAAAAAATAAATTTTTTTGAGTGATCACAGGATTTCGTTATTTTTGCTCTAGCTATCATAGTTAACCAGAAAATCGACTTTAAAGTTTTTTATAAAAAAATTTCAAAAAAATCAATTTTTTTGAGTGATCACAGGATTTCGTTATTTTTGCTCTAGCTATCATAGTTAACCAGAAAATCGACTTTAAAGTTTTTCATAAAAAAATTTCAAAAAAAATCAATTTTTTTGAGTGATCACAGGATTTCGTTATTTTTGCTCTAGCTATCATAGTTAACCAGAAAATCGACTTTAAAGTTTTTTATAAAAAAATTTCAAAAAAATCAATTTTTTTGAGTGATCACAGGATTTCGTTATTTTTGCTCTAGCTATCATAGTTAACCAGAAAATCGACTTTAAAGTTTTTTATAAAAAAATTCAAAAAAATCAATTTTTTTGAGTGATCACAGGATTTCGTTATTTTTGCTCTAGCTATCATAGTTAACCAGAAAATCGACTTTAAAGTTTTTTATAAAAAAATTTCAAAAAAATCAATTTTTTTTGAGTGATCACAGGATTTCGTTATTTTTGCTCTAGCTATCATAGTTAACCAGAAAATCGACTTTAAAGTTTTTTATAAAAAAATTTCAAAAAAATCAATTTTTTTGAGTGATCACAGGATTTCGTTATTTTTGCTCTAGCTATCATAGTTAACCAGAAAATCGACTTTAAAGTTTTTTATAAAAAAATTTCAAAAAAAATCAATTTTTTTTGAGTGATCACAGGATTTCGTTATTTTTGCTCTAGCTATCATAGTTAACCAGAAAATCGACTTTAAAGTTTTTTATAAAAAAATTCAAAAAAATCAATTTTTTTGAGTGATCACAGGATTTCGTTATTTTTGCTCTAGCTATCATAGTTAACCAGAAAATCGACTTTAAAGTTTTTTATAAAAAAATTTCAAAAAAATCAATTTTTTTTGAGTGATCACAGGATTTCGTTATTTTTGCTCTAGCTATCATAGTTAACCAGAAAATCGACTTTAAAGTTTTTTATAAAAAAATTTCAAAAAAATCAATTTTTTTGAGTGATCACAGGATTTCGTTATTTTTGCTCTAGCTATCATAGTTAACCAGAAAATCGACTTTAAAGTTTTTTATAAAAAAATTCAAAAAAAATCAATTTTTTTTGAGTGATCACAGGATTTCGTTATTTTTGCTCTAGCTATCATAGTTAACCAGAAAATCGACTTTAAAGTTTTTTATAAAAAAATTCAAAAAAATCAATTTTTTTGAGTGATCACAGGATTTCGTTATTTTTGCTCTAGCTATCATAGTTAACCAGAAAATCGACTTTAAAGTTTTTTATAAAAAAATTTCAAAAAAATCAAATTTTTTTGAGTGATCACAGGATTTCGTTATTTTTGCTCTAGCTATCATAGTTAACCAGAAAATCGACTTTAAAGTTTTTTATAAAAAAATTCAAAAAAATCAATTTTTTTGAGTGATCACAGGATTTCGTTATTTTTGCTCTAGCTATCATAGTTAACCAGAAAATCGACTTTAAAGTTTTTTATAAAAAAAAATTCAAAAAAATCAATTTTTTTGAGTGATCACAGGATTTCGTTATTTTTGCTCTAGCTATCATAGTTAACCAGAAAATCGACTTTAAAGTTTTTTATAAAAAAATTTCAAAAAAAATCAATTTTTTTTTAGTGATCACAGGATTTCGTTATTTTTGCTCTAGCTATCATAGTTAACCAGAAAATCGACTTTAAAGTTTTTCATAAAAAAATTTCAAAAAAAATCAATTTTTTTGAGTGATCACAGGATTTCGTTATTTTTGCTCTAGCTATCATAGTTAACCAGAAAATCGACTTTAAAGTTTTTTATAAAAAAATTTCAAAAAAATCTATTTTTTTTAGTGATCACAGGATTTCGTTATTTTTGCTCTAGCTATCATAGTTAACCAGAAAATCGACTTTAAAGTTTTTATAAAAAAAATTTCAAAAAAATCAATTTTTTTTGAGTGATCACAGGATTTCGTTATTTTTGCTCTAGCTATCATAGTTAACCAGAAAATCGACTTTAAAGTTTTTTATAAAAAAAATTCAAAAAAATCAATTTTTTTTGAGTGATCACAGGATTTTGTTATTTTTGCTCTAGCTATCATAGTTAACCAGAAAATCGACTTTAAAGTTTTTTTATAAAAAAATTCAAAAAAAATCAATTTTTTTGAGTGATCACAGGATTTCGTTATTTTTGCTCTAGCTATCATAGTTAACCAGAAAATCGACTTTAAAGTTTTTTCATAAAAAAATTTCAAAAAAAATCAATTTTTTTTGAGTGATCACAGGATTTCGTTATTTTTGCTCTAGCTATCATAGTTAACCAGAAAATCGACTTTAAAGTTTTTTATAAAAAAATTTCAAAAAAATCTATTTTTTTTTAGTGATCACAGGATTTCGTTATTTTTGCTCTAGCTATCATAGTTAACCAGAAAATCGACTTTAAAGTTTTTTATAAAAAAAATTTCAAAAAAATCAATTTTTTGAGTGATCACAGGATTTTCGTTATTTTTGCTCTAGCTATCATAGTTAACCAGAAAATCGACTTTAAAGTTTTTTATAAAAAAATTCAAAAAAAATCAATTTTTTTGAGTGATCACAGGATTTTGTTATTTTTGCTCTAGCTATCATAGTTAACCAGAAAATCGACTTTAAAGTTTTTTATAAAAAAAATTCAAAAAAATCAATTTTTTTGAGTGATCACAGGATTTCGTTATTTTTGCTCTAGCTATCATAGTTAACCAGAAAATCGACTTTAAAGTTTTTCATAAAAAAAATTTCAAAAAAATCAATTTTTTTGAGTGATCACAGGATTTCGTTATTTTTGCTCTAGCTATCATAGTTAACCAGAAAATCGACTTTAAAGTTTTTTATAAAAAAATTTCAAAAAAATCTATTTTTTTTTAGTGATCACAGGATTTCGTTATTTTTGCTCTAGCTATCATAGTTAACCAGAAAATCGACTTTAAAGTTTTTATAAAAAAAATTTCAAAAAAATCAATTTTTTTGAGTGATCACAGGATTTCGTTATTTTTGCTCTAGCTATCATAGTTAACCAGAAAATCGACTTTAAAGTTTTTTATAAAAAAAATTCAAAAAAATCAATTTTTTTGAGTGATCACAGGATTTTGTTATTTTTGCTCTAGCTATCATAGTTAACCAGAAAATCGACTTTAAAGTTTTTTATAAAAAAATTCAAAAAAATCAATTTTTTTTGAGTGATCACAGGATTTCGTTATTTTTGCTCTAGCTATCATAGTTAACCAGAAAATCGACTTTAAAGTTTTTTATAAAAAAATTCAAAAAAATCAATTTTTTTGAGTGATCACAGGATTTCGTTATTTTTGCTCTAGCTATCATAGTTAACCAGAAAATCGACTTTAAAGTTTTTCATAAAAAATCAATTTTTTTGAGTGATCACAGGATTTCGTTATTTTTGCTCTAGCTATCATAGTTAACCAGAAAATCGACTTTAAAGTTTTTTCATAAAAAAATCAATTTTTTTGAGTGATCACAGGATTTCGTTATTTTTGCTCTAGCTATCATAGTTAACCAGAAAAATCGACTTTAAAGTTTTTATAAAAAAAAATTCAAAAAAATCAATTTTTTTTGAGTGATCACTGGATTTCGTTATTTTTGCTCTAGCTATCATAGTTAACCAGAAAAACCGACTTTAAAGTTTTTTCATAAAAAAATTTCAAAAAAATCAATTTTTTTTCATAGTTAACCAGAAAATCGACTTAAAAGTTTTTCATAAAAAAATTTCAAAAAAATCAATTTTTTTGAGTGATCACAGGATTTCGTTATTTTTGCTCTAGCTATCATAGTTAACCAGAAAATCGGACTTTAAGTTTTTTATAAAAAAATTCAAAAAAATCAATTTTTTTGAGTGATCACAGGATTTCGTTATTTTTGCTCTAGCTATCATAGTTAACCAGAAAATCGACTTTAAAGTTTTTCATAAAAAAATTTCAAAAAAATCAATTTTTTTGAGTGATCACAGGATTTCGTTATTTTGCTCTAGCTATCATAGTTAACCAAAAAATCGACTTTAAAGTTTTTTTTAAAAAAAAATATCAAAAATATCAAGTTTTTTTTGAGTGATCACAGGATTTCGTTATTTTTGCTCTAGCTATCATAGTTAACCAGAAAATCGACTTTAAAGTTTTTATAAAAAAATTTCAAAAAAAATCAATTTTTTTGAGTGATCACAGGATTTCGTTATTTTTGCTCTAGCTATCATAGTTAACCAGAAAATCGACTTTAAAGTTTTTTATAAAAAAAATTCAAAAAAATCAATTTTTTTGAGTGATCACAGGATTTTGTTATTTTTGCTCTAGCTATCATAGTTAACCAGAAAATCGACTTTAAAGTTTTTTATAAAAAAATTCAAAAAAATCAATTTTTTTGAGTGATCACAGGATTTCGTTATTTTTGCTCTAGCTATCATAGTTAACCAGAAAATCGACTTAAAGTTTTTCATAAAAAAATTTCAAAAAAATCAATTTTTTTGAGTGATCACAGGATTTCGTTATTTTTGCTCTAGCTATCATAGTTAACCAGAAAATCGACTTTAAAGTTTTTTATAAAAAAATTTCAAAAAAATCAATTTTTTGAGTGATCACAGGATTTCGTTATTTTTGCTCTAGCTATCATAGTTAACCAGAAAATCGACTTTAAAGTTTTTTATAAAAAAATTCAAAAAAAATCAATTTTTTTGAGTGATTCACAGGATTTTGTTATTTTTGCTCTAGCTATCATAGTTAACCAGAAAATCGACTTAAAGTTTTTTATAAAAAAATTCAAAAAAATCAAATTTTTTTGAAGTGATCACAGGATTTCGTTATTTTTGCTCTAGCTATCATAGTTAACCAGAAAATCGACTTTAAAGTTTTTCAAAAAAAATTTCAAAAAAATCAATTTTTTTGAGTGATCACAGGATTTCGTTATTTTTGCTCTAGCTATCATAGTTAACCAGAAAATCGACTTTAAAGTTTTTTATAAAAAAATTCAAAAAAATCAATTTTTTTGAGTGATCACAGGATTTTGTTATTTTTGCTCTAGCTATCATAGTTAACCAGAAAATCGACTTTAAAGTTTTTATAAAAAAATTCAAAAAAATCAATTTTTTTGAGTGATCACAGATTTCGTTATTTTTGCTCTAGCTATCATAGTTAACCAGAAAATCGACTTTAAAGTTTTTTATAAAAAAATTCAAAAAAATCAATTTTTTTGAGTGATCACAGGATTTCGTTATTTTTGCTCTAGCTATCATAGTTAACCAGAAAATCGACTTTAAAGTTTTTTATAAAAAAATTTCAAAAAAATCAATTTTTTTTGAGTGATCACAGGATTTCGTTATTTTTTGCCCTAGCTATCATAGTTAACCAGAAAATCGACTTTAAAGTTTTTCATAAAAAATCAATTTTTTTGAGTGATCACAGGATTTCGTTATTTTTGCTCTAGCTATCATAGTTAACCAGAAAATCGACTTTAAAGTTTTTCATAAAAAATCAATTTTTTTGAGTGATCACAGGATTTCGTTATTTTTGCTCTAGCTATCATAGTTAACCAGAAAATCGACTTTAAAGTTTTTTATAAAAAAAATTCAAAAAAATCAATTTTTTTGAGTGATCACAGGATTTCGTTATTTTTGCTCTAGCTATCATAGTTAACCAGAAAATCGACTTTAAAGTTTTTTATTTTTCAAAAAAATCAATTTTTTTGAGTGATCACAGGATTTCGTTATTTTTGCTCTAGCTATCATAGTTAACCAAAAAATCGACTTTAAAGTTTTTTATAAAAAATTTCAAAAAAATCAAGTTTTTTTTGAGTGATCACAGGATTTCGTTATTTTTGCTCTAGCTATCATAGTTAACCAGAAAATCGACTTTAAAGTTTTTTATAAAAAATTTCAAAAAAATCAATTTTTTTGAGTGATCACAGGATTTCGTTATTTTTGCTCTAGCTATCATAGTTAACCAGAAAATCGACTTTAAAGTTTTTTATAAAAAATTTCAAAAAAATCAATTTTTTTGAGTGATCACAGGATTTCGTTATTTTTGCTCTAGCTATCATAGTTAACCAAAAAATCGACTTTAAAGTTTTTCATAAAAAAATTTCAAAAAAATCAAGTTTTTTTTGAGTGATCACAGGATTTCGTTATTTTTGCTCTAGCTATCATAGTTAACCAGAAAATTGACTTTAAAGTTTTTCATAAAAAAATTTCAAAAAAATCAATTTTTTTTGAGTGATCACAGGATTTCGTTATTTTTGCTCTAGCTATCATAGTTAACCAGAAAATCGACTTTAAAGTTTTTTATAAAAAAAATTCAAAAAAATCAATTTTTTTGAGTGATCACAGGATTTCGTTATTTTTGCTCTAGCTATCATAGTTAACCAGAAAATCGACTTTAAAGTTTTTCATAAAAAAATTTCAAAATAATCAATTTTTTTGAGTGATCACAGGATTTCGTTATTTTTGCTCTAGCTATCATAGTTAACCAGAAAATCGACTTTAAAGTTTTTTATAAAAAAATTCAAAAAAATCAATTTTTTTGAGTGATCACAGGATTTCGTTATTTTTGCTCTAGCTATCATAGTTAACCAGAAAATCGACTTTAAAGTTTTTTATAAAAAAATTCAAAAAAATCAATTTTTTTGAGTGATCACAGGATTTCGTTATTTTTGCTCTAGCTATCATAGTTAACCAGAAAATCGACTTTAAAGTTTTTTATAAAAAAATTTCAAAAAAATCAATTTTTGAGTGATCACAGGATTTCGTTATTTTTGCTCTAGCTATCATAGTTAACCAGAAAATCGACTTTAAAGTTTTTATAAAAAAATTTCAAAAAAATCAATTTTTTTGAGTGATCACAGGATTTCGTTATTTTTCCTCTAGCTATCATAGTTAACCAGAAAATCGACTTTAAAGTTTTTTATAAAAAAATTCAAAAAAATCAATTTTTTTGAGTGATCACAGGATTTCGTTATTTTTGCTCTAGCTATCATAGTTAACCAGAAAATCGACTTTAAAGTTTTTTATAAAAAAATTTCAAAAAAATCAATTTTTTTGAGTGATCACAGGATTTCGTTATTTTTGCTCTAGCTATCATAGTTAACCAGAAAATCGACTTTAAAGTTTTTTATAAAAAAAATTCAAAAAAATCAATTTTTTTGAGTGATCACAGGATTTCGTTATTTTTGCTCTAGCTATCATAGTTAACCAGAAAATCGACTTTAAAGTTTTTTATAAAAAAAATTCAAAAAAATAAATTTTTTTGAGTGATCACAGGATTTCGTTATTTTTGCTCTAGCTATCATAGTTAACCAGAAAATCGACTTTAAAGTTTTTTATAAAAAAATTTCAAAAAAATCAATTTTTTTGAGTGATCACAGGATTTCGTTATTTTTGCTCTAGCTATCATAGTTAACCAGAAAATCGACTTTAAAGTTTTTCATAAAAAAATTTCAAAAAAATCAATTTTTTTGAGTGATCACAGGATTTCGTTATTTTTGCTCTAGCTATCATAGTTAACCAGAAAATCGACTTTAAAGTTTTTTATAAAAAAATTTCAAAAAAATCAATTTTTTTGAGTGATCACAGGATTTCGTTATTTTTGCTCTAGCTATCATAGTTAACCAGAAAATCGACTTTAAAGTTTTTTATAAAAAAAATTCAAAAAAATCAATTTTTTTGAGTGATCACAGGATTTCGTTATTTTTGCTCTAGCTATCATAGTTAACCAGAAAATCGACTTTAAAGTTTTTTATAAAAAAATTTCAAAAAAATCAATTTTTTTTGAGTGATCACAGGATTTCGTTATTTTTGCTCTAGCTATCATAGTTAACCAGAAAATCGACTTTAAAGTTTTTTATAAAAAAATTTCAAAAAAATCAATTTTTTTGAGTGATCACAGGATTTCGTTATTTTTGCTCTAGCTATCATAGTTAACCAGAAAATCGACTTTAAAGTTTTTTATAAAAAAATTTCAAAAAAATCAATTTTTTCGAGTGATCACAGGATTTCGTTATTTTTGCTCTAGCTATCATAGTTAACCAGAAAATCGACTTTAAAGTTTTTTATAAAAAAATTCAAAAAAATCAATTTTTTTGAGTGATCACAGGATTTCGTTATTTTTGCTCTAGCTATCATAGTTAACCAGAAAATCGACTTTAAAGTTTTTTACCAGAAAATCGACTTTAAAGTTTTTTATAAAAAAATTTCAAAAAAATCAATTTTTTTGAGTGATCACAGGATTTCGTTATTTTTGCTCTAGCTATCATAGTTAACCAGAAAATCGACTTTAAAGTTTTTTATAAAAAAATTCAAAAAAATCAATTTTTTTGAGTGATCACAGGATTTCGTTATTTTTGCTCTAGCTATCATAGTTAACCAGAAAATCGACTTTAAAGTTTTTTATAAAAAAAATTCAAAAAAATAAATTTTTTTGAGTGATCACAGGATTTCGTTATTTTTGCTCTAGCTATCATAGTTAACCAGAAAATCGACTTTAAAGTTTTTTATAAAAAAATTTCAAAAAAATCAATTTTTTTGAGTGATCACAGGATTTCGTTATTTTTGCTCTAGCTATCATAGTTAACCAGAAAATCGACTTTAAAGTTTTTCATAAAAAAATTTCAAAAAAATCAATTTTTTTGAGTGATCACAGGATTTCGTTATTTTTGCTCTAGCTATCATAGTTAACCAGAAAATCGACTTTAAAGTTTTTTATAAAAAAATTTCAAAAAAATCAATTTTTTTGAGTGATCACAGGATTTCGTTATTTTTGCTCTAGCTATCATAGTTAACCAGAAAATCGACTTTAAAGTTTTTTATAAAAAAATTCAAAAAAATCAATTTTTTTGAGTGATCACAGGATTTCGTTATTTTTGCTCTAGCTATCATAGTTAACCAGAAAATCGACTTTAAAGTTTTTTATAAAAAAATTTCAAAAAAATCAATTTTTTTGAGTGATCACAGGATTTCGTTATTTTTGCTCTAGCTATCATAGTTAACCAGAAAATCGACTTTAAAGTTTTTTATAAAAAAATTTCAAAAAAATCAATTTTTTTTGAGTGATCACAGGATTTCGTTATTTTTGCTCTAGCTATCATAGTTAACCAGAAAATCGACTTTAAAGTTTTTTATAAAAAAATTTCAAAAAAATCAATTTTTTTGAGTGATCACAGGATTTCGTTATTTTTGCTCTAGCTATCATAGTTAACCAGAAAATCGACTTTAAAGTTTTTTATAAAAAAATTCAAAAAAATCAATTTTTTTGAGTGATCACAGGATTTCGTTATTTTTGCTCTAGCTATCATAGTTAACCAGAAAATCGACTTTAAAGTTTTTTATAAAAAAATTTCAAAAAAATCAATTTTTTTTGAGTGATCACAGGATTTCGTTATTTTTGCTCTAGCTATCATAGTTAACCAGAAAATCGACTTTAAAGTTTTTTATAAAAAAATTTCAAAAAAATCAATTTTTTTGAGTGATCACAGGATTTCGTTATTTTTGCTCTAGCTATCATAGTTAACCAGAAAATCGACTTTAAAGTTTTTTATAAAAAAATTCAAAAAAATCAATTTTTTTGAGTGATCACAGGATTTCGTTATTTTTGCTCTAGCTATCATAGTTAACCAGAAAATCGACTTTAAAGTTTTTTATAAAAAAATTCAAAAAAATCAATTTTTTTGAGTGATCACAGGATTTCGTTATTTTTGCTCTAGCTATCATAGTTAACCAGAAAATCGACTTTAAAGTTTTTTATAAAAAAATTTCAAAAAAATCAATTTTTTTGAGTGATCACAGGATTTCGTTATTTTTGCTCTAGCTATCATAGTTAACCAGAAAATCGACTTTAAAGTTTTTTATAAAAAAATTCAAAAAAATCAATTTTTTTGAGTGATCACAGGATTTCGTTATTTTTGCTCTAGCTATCATAGTTAACCAGAAAATCGACTTTAAAGTTTTTTATAAAAAAAATTCAAAAAAATCAATTTTTTTGAGTGATCACAGGATTTCGTTATTTTTGCTCTAGCTATCATAGTTAACCAGAAAATCGACTTTAAAGTTTTTTATAAAAAAATTTCAAAAAAATCAATTTTTTTTAGTGATCACAGGATTTCGTTATTTTTGCTCTAGCTATCATAGTTAACCAGAAAATCGACTTTAAAGTTTTTCATAAAAAAATTTCAAAAAAATCAATTTTTTTGAGTGATCACAGGATTTCGTTATTTTTGCTCTAGCTATCATAGTTAACCAGAAAATCGACTTTAAAGTTTTTTATAAAAAAATTTCAAAAAAATCTATTTTTTTTAGTGATCACAGGATTTCGTTATTTTTGCTCTAGCTATCATAGTTAACCAGAAAATCGACTTTAAAGTTTTTATAAAAAAATTTCAAAAAAATCAATTTTTTTGAGTGATCACAGGATTTCGTTATTTTTGCTCTAGCTATCATAGTTAACCAGAAAATCGACTTTAAAGTTTTTTATAAAAAAATTCAAAAAAATCAATTTTTTTGAGTGATCACAGGATTTTGTTATTTTTGCTCTAGCTATCATAGTTAACCAGAAAATCGACTTTAAAGTTTTTTATAAAAAAATTCAAAAAAATCAATTTTTTTGAGTGATCACAGGATTTCGTTATTTTTGCTCTAGCTATCATAGTTAACCAGAAAATCGACTTTAAAGTTTTTCATAAAAAAATTTCAAAAAAATCAATTTTTTTGAGTGATCACAGGATTTCGTTATTTTTGCTCTAGCTATCATAGTTAACCAGAAAATCGACTTTAAAGTTTTTTATAAAAAAATTTCAAAAAAATCTATTTTTTTTAGTGATCACAGGATTTCGTTATTTTTGCTCTAGCTATCATAGTTAACCAGAAAATCGACTTTAAAGTTTTTATAAAAAAATTTCAAAAAAATCAATTTTTTGAGTGATCACAGGATTTCGTTATTTTTGCTCTAGCTATCATAGTTAACCAGAAAATCGACTTTAAAGTTTTTTATAAAAAAATTCAAAAAAATCAATTTTTTTGAGTGATCACAGGATTTTGTTATTTTTGCTCTAGCTATCATAGTTAACCAGAAAATCGACTTTAAAGTTTTTTATAAAAAAATTCAAAAAAATCAATTTTTTTGAGTGATCACAGGATTTCGTTATTTTTGCTCTAGCTATCATAGTTAACCAGAAAATCGACTTTAAAGTTTTTCATAAAAAAATTTCAAAAAAATCAATTTTTTTGAGTGATCACAGGATTTCGTTATTTTTGCTCTAGCTATCATAGTTAACCAGAAAATCGACTTTAAAGTTTTTTATAAAAAAATTTCAAAAAAATCTATTTTTTTTAGTGATCACAGGATTTCGTTATTTTTGCTCTAGCTATCATAGTTAACCAGAAAATCGACTTTAAAGTTTTTATAAAAAAATTTCAAAAAAAATCAATTTTTTGAGTGATCACAGGATTTCGTTATTTTTGCTCTAGCTATCATAGTTAACCAGAAAATCGACTCTAAAGTTTTTATAAAAAAATTTCAAAAAAATCAATTTTTTTGAGTGATCACAGGATTTCGTTATTTTTGCTCTAGCTATCATAGTTAACCAGAAAATCGACTTTAAAGTTTTTTATAAAAAAATTCAAAAAAATCAATTTTTTTGAGTGATCACAGGATTTTGTTATTTTTGCTCTAGCTATCATAGTTAACCAGAAAATCGACTTTAAAGTTTTTTATAAAAAAATTCAAAAAAATCAATTTTTTTGAGTGATCACAGGATTTCGTTATTTTTGCTCTAGCTATCATAGTTAACCAGAAAATCGACTTTAAAGTTTTTTATAAAAAAATTCAAAAAAATCAATTTTTTTGAGTGATCACAGGATTTCGTTATTTTTGCTCTAGCTATCATAGTTAACCAGAAAATCGACTTTAAAGTTTTTCATAAAAAATCAATTTTTTTGAGTGATCACAGGATTTTGTTATTTTTGCTCTAGCTATCATAGTTAACCAGAAAATCGACTTTAAAGTTTTTTATAAAAAAATTCAAAAAAATCAATTTTTTTGAGTGATCACAGGATTTCGTTATTTTTGCTCTAGCTATCATAGTTAACCAGAAAATCGACTTTAAAGTTTTTTATAAAAAAATTCAAAAAAATCAATTTTTTTGAGTGATCACAGGATTTCGTTATTTTTGCTCTAGCTATCATAGTTAACCAGAAAATCGACTTTAAAGTTTTTCATAAAAAATCAATTTTTTTGAGTGATCACAGGATTTCGTTATTTTTGCTCTAGCTATCATAGTTAACCAGAAAATCGACTTTAAAGTTTTTCATAAAAAAATTTCAAAAAAATCAATTTTTTTGAGTGATCACAGGATTTCGTTATTTTTGCTCTAGCTATCATAGTTAACCAAAAAATCGACTTTAAAGTTTTTTTTAAAAAAAAATATCAAAAAAATCAAGTTTTTTTTGAGTGATCACAGGATTTCGTTATTTTTGCTCTAGCTATCATAGTTAACCAGAAAATTGACTTTAAAGTTTTTCATAAAAAAATTTCAAAAAAATCAATTTTTTTGAGTGATCACAGGATTTCGTTATTTTTGCTCTAGCTATCATAGTTAACCAGAAAATCGACTTTAAAGATTTTTATAAAAAAAATTAAAAAAAAATCAATTTTTTTGAGTGATCACAGGATTTCGTTATTTTTGCTCTAGCTATCATAGTTAACCAGAAAATCGACTTTAAAGTTTTTTATTTTTCAAAAAAATCAATTTTTTTGAGTGATCACAGGATTTCGTTATTTTTGCTCTAGCTATCATAGTTAACCAAAAAATCGACTTTAAAGTTTTTTATAAAAAATTTCAAAAAAATCAAGTTTTTTTTGAGTGATCACAGGATTTCGTTATTTTTGCTCTAGCTATCATAGTTAACCAGAAAATCGACTTTAAAGTTTTTTATAAAAAATTTCAAAAAAATCAATTTTTTTGAGTGATCACAGGATTTCGTTATTTTTGCTCTAGCTATCATAGTTAACCAGAAAATCGACTTTAAAGTTTTTTATAAAAAATTTCAAAAAAATCAATTTTTTTGAGTGATCACAGGATTTCGTTATTTTTGCTCTAGCTATCATAGTTAACCAAAAAATCGACTTTAAAGTTTTTCATAAAAAAATTTCAAAAAAATCAAGTTTTTTTTGAGTGATCACAGGATTTCGTTATTTTTGCTCTAGCTATCATAGTTAACCAGAAAATTGACTTTAAAGTTTTTCATAAAAAAATTTCAAAAAAATCAATTTTTTTGAGTGATCACAGGATTTCGTTATTTTTGCTCTAGCTATCATAGTTAACCAGAAAATCGACTTTAAAGTTTTTTATAAAAAAAATTCAAAAAAATCAATTTTTTTGAGTGATCACAGGATTTCGTTATTTTTGCTCTAGCTATCATAGTTAACCAGAAAACCGACTTTAAAGTTTTTCATAAAAAAATTTCAAAAAAATCAATTTTTTTGAGTGATCACTGGATTTCGTTATTTTTGCTCTAGCTATCATAGTTAACCAGAAAATCGACTTTAAAGTTTTTCATAAAAAAATTTCAAAAAAATCAATTTTTTTGAGTGATCACAGGATTTCGTTATTTTTGCTCTAGCTATCATAGTTAACCAGAAAATTGACTTTAAAGTTTTTCATAAAAAAATTTCAAAAAAATCAATTTTTTGAGTGATCACAGGATTTCGTTATTTTTGCTCTAGCTATCATAGTTAACCAGAAAATCGACTTTAAAGTTTTTTATAAAAGAAATTCAAAAAAATCAATTTTTTTGAGTGATCACAGGATTTCGTTATTTTTGCTCTAGCTATCATAGTTAACCAGAAAACCGACTTTAAAGTTTTTCATAAAAAAATTTCAAAAAAATCAATTTTTTTGAGTGATCACTGGATTTCGTTATTTTTGCTCTAGCTATCATAGTTAACCAGAAAATCGACTTTAAAGTATTTTATAAAAAATTTCAAAAAAAATCAATTTTTTTGAGTGATCACAGGATTTCGTTATTTTTGCTCTAGCTATCATAGTTAACCAGAAAATCGACTTTAAAGTTTTTTATAAAAAAATTTAAAATAAATCAATTTTTTTGAGTGATCACAGGATTTCGTTATTTTTGCTCTAGCTATCATAGTTAACCAGAAAATCGACTTTAAAGATTTTTATAAAAAAAATTAAAAAAAAATCAATTTTTTTGAGTGATCACAGGATTTCGTTATTTTTGCTCTAGCTATCATAGTTAACCAGAAAATCGACTTTAAAGTTTTTTATTTTTTAAAAAAATCAATTTTTTTGAGTGATCACAGGATTTCGTTATTTTTGCTCTAGCTATCATAGTTAACCAGAAAATCGACTTTAAAGTTTTTTATAAAAAATTTCAAAAAAATCAATTTTTTTGAGTGATCACAGGATTTCGTTATTTTTGCTCTAGCTATCATAGTTAACCAGAAAATTGACTTTAAAGTTTTTCATAAAAAAATTTCAAAAAAATCAATTTTTTGAGTGATCACAGGATTTCGTTATTTTTGCTCTAGCTATCATAGTTAACCAGAAAATCGACTTTAAAGTTTTTTATAAAAGAAATTCAAAAAAAATCAATTTTTTTGAGTGATCACAGGATTTCGTTATTTTTGCTCTAGCTATCATAGTTAACCAGAAAACCGACTTTAAAGTTTTTCATAAAAAAATTTCAAAAAAATCAATTTTTTTGAGTGATCACTGGATTTCGTTATTTTTGCTCTAGCTATCATAGTTAACCAGAAAATCGACTTTAAAGTTTTTCATAAAAAAATTTCAAAAAAATCAATTTTTTTGAGTGATCACAGGATTTCGTTATTTTTGCTCTAGCTATCATAGTTAACCAGAAAATCGACTTTAAAGTTTTTTATAAAAAAATTTCAAAAAAATCAATTTTTTTGAGTGATCACAGGATTTCGTTATTTTTGCTCTAGCTATCATAGTTAACCAGAAAATCGACTTTAAAGTTTTTCATAAAAAAATTTCAAAAAAATCAATTTTTTGAGTGATCACAGGATTTCGTTATTTTTGCTCTAGCTATCATAGTTAACCAGAAAATCGACTTTAAAGTATTTTATAAAAAATTTCAAAAAAAATCAATTTTTTTGAGTGATCACAGGATTTCGTTATTTTTGCTCTAGCTATCATAGTTAACCAGAAAATCGACTTTAAAGTTTTTTATAAAAAAATTTAAAATAAATCAATTTTTTTGAGTGATCACAGGATTTCGTTATTTTTGCTCTAGCTATCATAGTTAACCAGAAAATCGACTTTAAAGTTTTTTATTTTTCAAAAAAATCAATTTTTTTGAGTGATCACAGGATTTCGTTATTTTTGCTCTAGCTATCATAGTTAACCAGAAAATCGACTTTAAAGTTTTTTATAAAAAATTTCAAAAAAATCAATTTTTTTGAGTGATCACAGGATTTCGTTATTTTTGCTCTAGCTATCATAGTTAACCAGAAAATCGACTTTAAAGTTTTTTATTTTTTAAAAAAAATCAATTTTTTTGAGTGATCACAGGATTTCGTTATTTTTGCTCTAGCTATCATAGTTAACCAGAAAATCGACTTTAAAGTTTTTTATAAAAAATTTCAAAAAAATCAATTTTTTGAGTGATCACAGGATTTCGTTATTTTTGCTGTAGCTATCATAGTTAACCAGAAAATCGACTTTAAAGTTTTTCATAAAAAAATTTCAAAAAAATCAATTTTTTTGAGTGATCACAGGATTTCGTTATTTTTGCTCTAGCTATCATAGTTAACCAGAAAATCGACTTTAAAGTTTTTTATAAAAAATTTCAAAAAAATCAATTTTTTTGAGTGATCACAGGATTTCGTTATTTTTGCTGTAGCTATCATAGTTAACCAGAAAATCGACTTTAAAATTTTTTCATAAAAAAATTTCAAAAAAAATCAATTTTTTTTGAGTGATCACAGGATTTCGTTATTTTTGCTCTAGCTATCATAGTTAACCAGAAAATCGACTTTAAAGTTTTTTATAAAAAAATTTCAAA
>OW121742.1:50718789-50757796 GCA_933228675.1 Stomorhina lunata | reverse complement strand
TTCATAAAAAAATTAAAAAAAAAAAATTTTTTTAGTGATCACAGGATTTCGTTATTTTTGCTCTAGCTATCATAGTTAACAAGAAAATCGACTTTAAAGTTTTTTATAAAAAAATTTCAAAAAAATCAATTTTTTTGAGTGATCACAGGATTTCGTTATTTTTGCTCTAGCTATCATAGTTAACCAGAAAATCGACTTCAAAGTTTTTCATAAAAAAATTTCAAAAAATCAATTTTTTTGAGTGATCACAGGATTTCGTTATTTTTGCTCTAGCTATCATAGTTAACCAGAAAATCGACTTTAAAGTTTTTCATAAAAAAATTAAAAAAAAATAATTTTTTTGAGTGATCACAGGATTTCGTTATTTTTGCTCTAGCTATCATAGTTAACCAGAAAATCGACTTTAAAGTTTTTTATAAAAAAATTTCAAAAAAATCAATTTTTTTGAGTGATCACAGGATTTCGTTATTTTTGCTCTAGCTATCATAGTTAACCAGAAAATCGACTTTAAAGTTTTTCATAAAAAAATTTCAAAAAAATTAATTTTTTTGAGTGATCACAGGATTTCGTTATTTTTGCTCTAGCTATCATAGTTAACCAGGATATCGTTATTTTTGCTCTAGCTATCATAGTTAACCAGAAAATCGACTTTAAAGTTTTTCATAAAAAAATTAAAAAAAAAAAAAATTTTTTGAGTGATCACAGGATTTCGTTATTTTTGCTCTAGCTATCATAGTTAACCAGGATATCGTTATTTTTGCTCTAGCTATCATAGTTAACCAGAAAATCGACTTTAAAGTTTTTCATAAAAAAATTAAAAAAAAAAAATTTTTTTTGAGTGATCACAGGATTTCGTTATTTTTGCTCTAGCTATCATAGTTAACCAGAAAATCGACTTTAAAGTTTTTTATAAAAAAATTTCAAAAAAATCAATTTTTTTGAGTGATCACAGGATTTCGTTATTTTTGCTCTAGCTATCATAGTTAACCAGAAAATCGACTTTAAAGTTTTTCATAAAAAAAATTCAAAAAAATCAATTTTTTTGAGTGATCACAGGATTTCGTTATTTTTGCTCTAGCTATCGTAGTTAACCAGAAAATCGACTTTAAAGTTTTTTATAAAAAAATTTCAAAAAAATCAATTTTTTTGAGTGATCACAGGATTTCGTTATTTTTGCTCTAGCTATCATAGTTAACCAGAAAATCGACTTTAAAGTTTTTCATAAAAAAATTTCAAAAAAATCAATTTTTTTGAGTGATCACAGGATTTCGTTATTTTTGCTCTAGCTATCATAGTTAACCAGAAAATCGACTTTTAAAGTTTTTCATAAAAAAATTAAAAAAAAAAATTTTTTTTGAGTGATCACAGGATTTCGTTATTTTTGCTCTAGCTATCATAGTTAACCAGAAAATCGACTTTAAAGTTTTTTATAAAAAATTTCAAAAAAATCAATTTTTTTGAGTGATCACAGGATTTCGTTATTTTTGCTCTAGCTATCATAGTTAACCAGAAAATCGACTTTAAAGTTTTTCATAAAAAAATTAAAAAAAAATCAATTTTTTTGAGTGATCACAGGATTTCGTTATTTTTGCTCTAGCTATCATAGTTAATCAGAAAATCGACTTTAAAGTTTTTCATAAAAAAATAAAAAAAAAAAAATTTTTTGAGTGATCACAGGATTTCGTTATTTTTGCTCTAGCTATCATAGTTAACCAGAAAATCGACTTTAAAGTTTTTCATAAAAAAATTAAAAAAAAAAAAATTTTTTTAGTGATCACAGGATTTCGTTATTTTTGCTCTAGCTATCATAGTTAACAAGAAAATCGACTTTAAAGTTTTTTATAAAAAAATTTCAAAAAAATCAATTTTTTTGAGTGATCACAGGATTTCGTTATTTTTGCTCTAGCTATCATAGTTAACCAGAAAATCGACTTTAAAGTTTTTCATAAAAAAATTTCAAAAAAATCAATTTTTTTGAGTGATCACAGGATTTCGTTATTTTTGCTCTAGCTATCATAGTTAACCAGAAAATCGACTTTAAAGTTTTTCATAAAAAAATTAAAAAAAAAAAAAATTTTTTTGAGTGATCACAGGATATCGTTATTTTTGCTCTAGCTATCATAGTTAACCAGAAAATCGACTTTAAAGTTTTTCATAAAAAAATTAAAAAAAAAAATTTTTTTGAGTGATCACAGGATTTCGTTATTTTTGCTCTAGCTATCATAGTTAACCAGAAAATCGACTTCAAAGTTTTTCATAAAAAAATTTCAAAAAATCAATTTTTTTGAGTGATCACAGGATTTCGTTATTTTTGCTCTAGCTATCATAGTTAACCAGAAAATCGACTTTAAAGTTTTTCATAAAAAAATTAAAAAAAAATAATTTTTTTGAGTGATCACAGGATTTCGTTATTTTTGCTCTAGCTATCATAGTTAACCAGAAAATCGACTTTAAAGTTTTTTATAAAAAAATTTCAAAAAAATCAATTTTTTTGAGTGATCACAGGATTTCGTTATTTTTGCTCTAGCTATCATAGTTAACCAGAAAATCGACTTTAAAGTTTTTCATAAAAAAATTTCAAAAAAATTAATTTTTTTGAGTGATCACAGGATTTCGTTATTTTTGCTCTAGCTATCATAGTTAACCAGGATATCGTTATTTTTGCTCTAGCTATCATAGTTAACCAGAAAATCGACTTTAAAGTTTTTCATAAAAAAATTAAAAAAAAAAAAAATTTTTTGAGTGATCACAGGATTTCGTTATTTTTGCTCTAGCTATCATAGTTAACCAGGATATCGTTATTTTTGCTCTAGCTATCATAGTTAACCAGAAAATCGACTTTAAAGTTTTTCATAAAAAAATTAAAAAAAAAAAATTTTTTTTGAGTGATCACAGGATTTCGTTATTTTTGCTCTAGCTATCATAGTTAACCAGAAAATCGACTTTAAAGTTTTTTATAAAAAAATTTCAAAAAAATCAATTTTTTTGAGTGATCACAGGATTTCGTTATTTTTGCTCTAGCTATCATAGTTAACCAGAAAATCGACTTTAAAGTTTTTCATAAAAAAAATTCAAAAAAATCAATTTTTTTGAGTGATCACAGGATTTCGTTATTTTTGCTCTAGCTATCGTAGTTAACCAGAAAATCGACTTTAAAGTTTTTTATAAAAAAATTTCAAAAAAATCAATTTTTTTGAGTGATCACAGGATTTCGTTATTTTTGCTCTAGCTATCATAGTTAACCAGAAAATCGACTTTAAAGTTTTTCATAAAAAAATTTCAAAAAAATCAATTTTTTTGAGTGATCACAGGATTTCGTTATTTTTGCTCTAGCTATCATAGTTAACCAGAAAATCGACTTTTAAAGTTTTTCATAAAAAAATTAAAAAAAAAAAATTTTTTTTGAGTGATCACAGGATTTCGTTATTTTTGCTCTAGCTATCATAGTTAACCAGAAAATCGACTTTAAAGTTTTTTATAAAAAATTTCAAAAAAATCAATTTTTTTGAGTGATCACAGGATTTCGTTATTTTTGCTCTAGCTATCATAGTTAACCAGAAAATCGACTTTAAAGTTTTTCATAAAAAAATTAAAAAAAAATCAATTTTTTTGAGTGATCACAGGATTTCGTTATTTTTGCTCTAGCTATCATAGTTAATCAGAAAATCGACTTTAAAGTTTTTCATAAAAAAATAAAAAAAAAAAAATTTTTTGAGTGATCACAGGATTTCGTTATTTTTGCTCTAGCTATCATAGTTAACCAGAAAATCGACTTTAAAGTTTTTCATAAAAAAATTAAAAAAAAAAAAATTTTTTTAGTGATCACAGGATTTCGTTATTTTTGCTCTAGCTATCATAGTTAACAAGAAAATCGACTTTAAAGTTTTTTATAAAAAAATTTCAAAAAAATCAATTTTTTTGAGTGATCACAGGATTTCGTTATATTTGCTCTAGCTATCATAGTTAACCAGAAAATCGACTTTAAAGTTTTTCATAAAAAAATTTCAAAAAAATTAATTTTTTTGAGTGATCACAGGATTTCGTTATTTTTGCTCTAGCTATCATAGTTAACCAGAAAATCGACTTTAAAGTTTTTCATAAATAAATTAAAAAAAAAAAAAAATTTTTTGAGTGATCACAGGATTTCGTTATTTTTGCTCTAGCTATCATAGTTAACCAGAAAATTGACTTTAAAGTTTTTCATAAAAAAATTTAAAAAAAAAAATTTTTTTTGAGTGATCACAGGATTTCGTTATTTTTGCTGTAGCTATCATAGTTAACCAGAAAATCGACTTTAAAGTTTTTCATAAAAAAATTAAAAAAAAAAAAAATTTTTTTGAGTGATCACAGGATTTCGTTATTTTTGCTCTAGCTATCATAGTTAACCAGAAAATTGACTTTAAAGTTTTTCATAAAAAAATTTCAAAAAAATCAATTTTTTTGAGTGATCACAGGATTTCGTTATTTTTGCTCTAGCTATCATAGTTAACCAGAAAATCGACTTTAAAGTTTTTCATAAAAAAATTTCAAAAAAATCAATTTTTTTGAGTGATCACAGGATTTCGTTATTTTTGCTCTAGCTATCATAGTTAATCAGAAAATCGACTTTAAAGTTTTTCATAAAAAAATTAAAAAAAAAAATTTTTTTGAGTGATCACAGGATTTTGTTATTTTTGCTCTAGCTATCATAGTTAACCAGAAAATCGACTTTAAAGTTTTTTATAAAAAAATTTCAAAAAAGTCAATTTTTTTGAGTGATCACAGGATTTCGTTATTTTTGCTCTAGCTATCATAGTTAACCAGAAAATCGACTTTAAAGTTTTTTATAAAAAATTTCAAAAAAATCAATTTTTTTGAGTGATCACAGGATTTCGTTATTTTTGCTCTAGCTATCATAGTTAACCAGAAAATCGACTTTAAAGTTTTTCATAAAAAAATTTCAAAAAAATCAATTTTTTTGAGTGATCACAGGATTTCGTTATTTTTGCTCTAGCTATCATAGTTAATCAGAAAATCGACTTTAAAGTTTTTCATAAAAAAATTAAAAAAAAAAAATTTTTGAGTGATCACAGGATTTCGTTATTTTTGCTCTAGCTATCATAGTTAACCAGAAAATCGACTTTAAAGTTTTTCATAAAAAAATTAAACAAAAAAAAATTTTTTGAGTGATCACAGGATTTCGTTATTTTTGCTCTAGCTATCATAGTTAACCAGAAAATCGACTTTAAAGTTTTTTATAAAAAAATTTCAAAAAAATCAATTTTTTTGAGTGATCACAGGATTTCGTTATATTTGCTCTAGCTATCATAGTTAACCAGAAAATCGACTTTAAAGTTTTTCATAAAAAAATTTCAAAAAAATTAATTTTTTTGAGTGATCACAGGATTTCGTTATTTTTGCTCTAGCTATCATAGTTAACCAGAAAATCGACTTTAAAGTTTTTTATAAAAAAATTTCAAAAAAATCAATTTTTTTGAGTGATCACAGGATTTCGTTATATTTGCTCTAGCTATCATAGTTAACCAGAAAATCGACTTTAAAGTTTTTCATAAAAAAATTTCAAAAAAATTAATTTTTTTGAGTGATCACAGGATTTCGTTATTTTTGCTCTAGCTATCATAGTTAACCAGAAAATCGACTTTAAAGTTTTTCATAAAAAAATTTCAAAAAAATCAATTTTTTTGAGTGATCACAGGATTTCGTTATTTTTGCTCTAGCTATCATAGTTAACCAGAAAATCGACTTTAAAGTTTTTCATAAAAAAATTAAAAAAAAAAAAATTTTTTTAGTGATCACAGGATTTCGTTATTTTTGCTCTAGCTATCATAGTTAACCAGAAAATCGACTTTAAAGTTTTTTATAAAAAAATTTCAAAAAAATCAATTTTTTTGAGTGATCACAGGATTTCGTTATATTTGCTCTAGCTATCATAGTTAACCAGAAAATCGACTTTAAAGTTTTTCATAAAAAAATTTCAAAAAAATTAATTTTTTTGAGTGATCACAGGATTTCGTTATTTTTGCTCTAGCTATCATAGTTAACCAGAAAATCGACTTTAAAGTTTTTCATAAAAAAATTTCAAAAAAATTAATTTTTTTGAGTGATCACAGGATTTCGTTATTTTTGCTCTAGCTATCATAGTTAACCAGAAAATCGACTTTTAAAGTTTTTCATAAAAAAATTAAAAATAAAAAAATTTTTTTGAGTGATCACAGGATTTCGTTATTTTTGCTCTAGCTATCATAGTTAACCAGAAAATCGACTTTAAAGTTTTTTATAAAAAATTTCAAAAAAATCAATATTTTTGAGTGATCACAGGATTTCGTTATTTTTGCTCTAGCTATCATAGTTAACCAGAAAATCGACTTTAAAGTTTTTCATAAAAAAATTTCAAAAAAATCAATTTTTTTGAGTGATCACAGGATTTCGTTATTTTTGCTCTAGCTGTCATAGTTAATCAGAAAATCGACTTTAAAGTTCTTCATAAAAAAATTAAAAAAAAAAAAATTTTTTGAGTGATCACAGGATTTCGTTATTTTTGCTCTAGCTATCATAGTTAACCAGAAAATCGACTTTAAAGTTTTTCATAAAAAAATTTCAAAAAAATCAATTTTTTTGAGTGATCACAGGATTTCGTTATTTTTGCTCTAGCTATCATAGTTAACCAGAAAATCGACTTTAAAGTTTTTCATAAAAAAATTAAAAAAAAAATTTTTTTTTGAGTGATCACAGGATTTCGTTATTTTTGCTCTAGCTATCATAGTTAACCAGAAAATCGACTTTAAAGTTTTTCATAAAAAAATTAAAAAAAAAAAATTTTTTTGAGTGATCACAGGATTTCGTTATTTTTGCTCTAGCTATCATAGTTAACCAGAAAATCGACTTTAAAGTTTTTTATAAAAAAATTTCAAAAAAATCAATTTTTTTGAGTGATCACAGGATTTCGTTATTTTTGCTCTAGCTATCATAGTTTTTCATAAAAAAATTTCAAAAAAATCAATTTTTTTGAGTGATCACAGGATTTCGTTATTTTTGCTCTAGCTATCATAGTTAACCAGAAAATCGACTTTAAAGTTTTTCATAAAAAAATTAAAAAAAAAAAATTTTTTTGAGTGATCACAGGATTTCGTTATTTTTGCTCTAGCTATCATAGTTAACCAGAAAATCGACTTAAAAGTTTTTTATAAAAAAATTTCAAAAAATCAATTTTTTTGAGTGATCACAGGATTTCGTTATTTTTGCTCTAGCTATCATAGTTTTTCATAAAAAAATTTCAAAAAAATCAATTTTTTTGAGTGATCACAGGATTTCGTTATTTTTGCTCTAGCTATCATAGTTAACCAGAAAATCGACTTTAAAGTTTTTCATAAAAAAATTAAAAAAAAAAAATTTTTTGAGTGATCACAGGATTTCGTTATTTTTGCTCTAGCTATCATAGTTAACCAGAAAATCGACTTAAAAGTTTTTTATAAAAAAATTTCAAAAAATCAATTTTTTTGAGTGATCACAGGATTTCGTTATTTTTGCTCTAGCTATCATAGTTAACCAGAAAATCGACTTTAAAGTTTTTCATAAAAAAATTTCAAAAAAATCAATTTTTTTGAGTGATGACAGGATTTCGTTATTTTTGCTCTAGCTATCATAGTTAACCAGAAAATCGACTTTAAAGTTTTTTATAAAAAAATTTCAAAAAAATCAATTTTTTTGAGTGATCACAGGATTTCGTTATTTTTGCTCTAGCTATCATAGTTAACCAGAAAATCGACTTTAAAGTTTTCATAAAAAAATTTCAAAAAAATCATATTTTTGAGTGATCACAGGATTTCGTTATTTTTGCTCTAGCTATCATAGTTAACCAGAAAATCGACTTTAAAGTTTTTCATAAAAAAATTTCAAAAAAATTAATTTTTTTGAGTGATCACAGGATTTCGTTATTTTTGCTCTAGCTATCATAGTTAACCAGAAAATCGACTTTAAAGTTTTTCATAAAAAAATTAAAAAAAAAAATTTTTTTGAGTGATCACAGGATTTCGTTATTTTTGCTCTAGCTATCATAGTTAACCAGAAAATCGACTTTAAAGTTTTTCATAAAAAAATTTCAAAAAAATCAATTTTTTTGAGTGATCACAGGATTTCGTTATTTTTGCTCTAGCTATCATAGTTAACCAGAAAATCGACTTTAAAGTTTTTCATAAAAAAATTAAAAAAAAAAATTTTTTTTGAGTGATCACAGGATTTCGTTATTTTTGCTCTAGCTATCATAGTTAACCAGAAAATCGACTTAAAAGTTTTTTATAAAAAAATTTCAAAAAATCAATTTTTTTGAGTGATCACAGGATTTCGTTATTTTTGCTCTAGCTATCATAGTTAACCAGAAAATCGACTTTAAAGTTTTTCATAAAAAAATTTCAAAAAAATCAATTTTTTTGAGTGATGACAGGATTTCGTTATTTTTGCTCTAGCTATCATAGTTAACCAGAAAATCGACTTTAAAGTTTTTCATAAAAAAATTTCAAAAAAATCAATTTTTTTGAGTGATCACAGGATTTCGTTATTTTTGCTCTAGCTATCATAGTTAACCAGAAAATCGACTTTAAAGTTTTTCATAAAAAAATTTCAAAAAAATAAATTTTTTTGAGTGATCACAGGATTTCGTTATTTTTGCTCTAGCTATCATAGTTAACCAGAAAATCGACTTTAAAGTTTTTCATAAAAAAATTAAAAAAAAAAAATTTTTTGAGTGATCACAGGATTTCGTTATTTTTGCTCTAGCTATCATAGTTAACCAGAAAATCGACTTTAAAGTTTTTCATAAAAAAATTTCAAAAAAATCAATTTTTTTGAGTGATCACAGGATTTCGTTATTTTTGCTCTAGCTATCATAGTTAACCAGAAAATCGACTTTAAAGTTTTTCATAAAAAAATTAAAAAAAAAAAAATTTTTTGAGTGATCACAGGATTTCGTTATTTTTGCTCTAGCTATCATAGTTAACCAGAAAATCGACTTTAAAGTTTTTTATAAAAAAATTTCAAAAAAATCAATTTTTTTGAGTGATCACAGGATTTCGTTATTTTTGCTCTAGCTATCATAGTTAACCAGAAAATCGACTTTAAAGTTTTCATAAAAAAATTTCAAAAAAATCAATTTTTTGAGTGATCACAGGATTTCGTTATTTTTGCTCTAGCTATCATAGTTAACCAGAAAATCGACTTTAAAGTTTTTCATAAAAAAATTTCAAAAAAATTAATTTTTTTGAGTGATCACAGGATTTCGTTATTTTTGCTCTAGCTATCATAGTTAACCAGAAAATCGACTTTAAAGTTTTTCATAAAAAAATTAAAAAAAAAAAATTTTTTGAGTGATCACAGGATTTCGTTATTTTTGCTCTAGCTATCATAGTTAACCAGAAAATCGACTTTAAAGTTTTTCATAAAAAAATTTCAAAAAAATCAATTTTTTTGAGTGATCACAGGATTTCGTTATTTTTGCTCTAGCTATCATAGTTAACCAGAAAATCGACTTTAAAGTTTTTCATAAAAAAATTAAAAAAAAAAAAATTTTTTTGAGTGATCACAGGATTTCGTTATTTTTGCTCTAGCTATCATAGTTAACCAGAAAATCGACTTTAAAGTTTTTCATAAAAAAATTAAAAAAAAAAAATTTTTTTGAGTGATCACAGGATTTCGTTATTTTTGCTCTAGCTATCATAGTTAACCAGAAAATCGACTTTAAAGTTTTTTATAAAAAAATTTCAAAAAAATCTATTTTTTTGAGTGATCACAGGATTTCGTTATTTTTGCTCTAGCTATCATAGTTAACCAGAAAATCGACTTTAAAGTTTTCATAAAAAAATTTCAAAAAAATCAATTTTTTGAGTGATCACAGGATTTCGTTATTTTTGCTCTAGCTATCATAGTTAACCAGAAAATCGACTTTAAAGTTTTTCATAAAAAAATTTCAAAAAAAAAATTTTTTTTTGAGTGATCACAGGATTTCGTTATTTTTGCTCTAGCTATCATAGTTAACCAGAAATTCGACTTTAAAGTTTTTCATAAAAAAATTAAAAAAAAAAAATTTTTTTTGAGTGATCACAGGATTTCGTTATTTTTGCTCTAGCTATCATAGTTAACCAGAAAATCGACTTTAAAGTTTTTCATACAAAAATTAAAAAAAAATAATTTTTTTGAGTGATCACAGGATTTCGTTATTTTTGCTCTAGCTATCATAGTTAACCAGAAAATCGACTTTAAAGTTTTTTATAAAAAAATTTCAAAAAAATCAATTTTTTTGAGTGATCACAGGATTTCGTTATTTTTGCTCTAGCTATCATAGTTAACCAGAAAATCGACTTTAAAGTTTTTCATAAAAAAATTAAAAAAAAATCAATTTTTTTGAGTGATCACAGGATTTCGTTATTTTTGCTCTAGCTATCATAGTTAACCAGAAAATCGACTTTAAAGTTTTTATAAAAAAATTTCAAAAAAATCAATTTTTTTGAGTGATCACAGGATTTCGTTATTTTTGCTCTAGCTATCATAGTTAACCAGAAAATCGACTTTAAAGTTTTTCATACAAAAATTAAAAAAAAATAATTTTTTTGAGTGATCACAGGATTTCGTTATTTTTGCTCTAGCTATCATAGTTAACCAGAAAATCGACTTTAAAGTTTTTTATAAAAAAATTTCAAAAAAATCAATTTTTTTGAGTGATCACAGGATTTCGTTATTTTTGCTCTAGCTATCATAGTTAACCAGAAAATCGACTTTAAAGTTTTTCATAAAAAAATTAAAAAAAAAAAAAAATTTTTTTGAGTGATCACAGGATTTCGTTATTTTTGCTCTAGCTATCATAGTTAACCAGAAAATCGACTTTAAAGTTTTTCATAAAAAAATTAAAAAAAAAAAAAATTTTTTTGAGTGATCACAGGATTTCGTTATTTTTGCTCTAGCTATCATAGTTAACCAGAAAATCGACTTTAAAGTTTTTCATAAAAAAATTAAAAAAAAAAAAATTTTTTTGAGTGATCACAGGATTTCGTTATTTTTGCTCTAGCTATCATAGTTAACCAGAAAATCGACTTTAAAGTTTTTCATAAAAAAATTTCAAAAAAATCAATTTTTTTGAGTGATCACAGGATTTCGTTATTTTTGCTCTAGCTATCATAGTTAACCAGAAAATCGACTTTAAAGTTTTTCATAAAAAAATTAAAAAAAAAAAAATTTTTTTGAGTGATCACAGGATATCGTTATTTTTGCTCTAGCTATCATAGTTAACCAGAAAATCGACTTTAAAGTTTTTCATAAAAAAATTTCAAAAAAATCAATTTTTTTGAGTGATCACAGGATTTCGTTATTTTTGCTCTAGCTATCATAGTTAACCAGAAAATCGACTTTAAAGTTTTTCATAAAAGAATTAAAAAAAAATAATTTTTTTGAGTGATCACAGGATTTCGTTATTTTTGCTCTAGCTATCATAGTTAACCAGAAAATCGACTTTAAAGTTTTTTATAAAAAAATTTCAAAAAAATCAATTTTTTTGAGTGATCACAGGATTTCGTTATTTTTGCTCTAGCTATCATAGTTAACCAGAAAATCGACTTTAAAGTTTTTTATAAAAAAATTTCAAAAAAATCAATTTTTTTGAGTGATCACAGGATTTCGTTATTTTTGCTCTAGCTATCATAGTTAACCAGAAAATCGACTTTAAAGTTTTTCATAAAAAAATTTCAAAAAAATCAATTTTTTTGAGTGATCACAGGATTTCGTTATTTTTGCTCTAGCTATCATAGTTAACCAGAAAATCGACTTTAAAGTTTTTCATAAAAAAATTAAAAAAAAATAATTTTTTTGAGTGATCACAGGATTTCGTTATTTTTGCTCTAGCTATCATAGTTAACCAGAAAATCGACTTTAAAGTTTTTTATAAAAAAATTTCAAAAAAATCAATTTTTTTGAGTGATCACAGGATTTCGTTATTTTTGCTCTAGCTATCATAGTTAACCAGAAAATCGACTTTAAAGTTTTTCATAAAAAAATTTCAAAAAAATCAATTTTTTTGAGTGATCACAGGATTTCGTTATTTTTGCTCTAGCTATCATAGTTAACCAGAAAATCGACTTTAAAGTTTTCATAAAAAAATTTCAAAAAAATCAATTTTTTTGAGTGATCACAGGATTTCGTTATTTTTGCTCTAGCTATCATAGTTAACCAGAAAATCGACTTTAAAGTTTTTCATAAAAAAATTAAAAAAAAAAAAAGTTTTTTTGAGTGATCACAGGATTTCGTTATTTTTGCTCTAGCTATCATAGTTAACCAGAAAATCGACTTTAAAGTTTTTCATAAAAAAATTAAAAAAAAATCAATTTTTTTGAGTGATCACAGGATTTCGTTATTTTTGCTCTAGCTATCATAGTTAACCAGAAAATCGACTTTAAAGTTTTTTATAAAAAAATTTCAAAAAAATCAATTTTTTTGAGTGATCACAGGATTTCGTTATTTTTGCTCTAGCTATCATAGTTAACCAGAAAATCGACTTTAAAGTTTTTCATAAAAAAATTTCAAAAAAATAAATTTTTTTGAGTGATCACAGGATTTCGTTATTTTTGCTCTAGCTATCATAGTTAACCAGAAAATCGACTTTAAAGTTTTTCATACAAAAATTAAAAAAAAATAATTTTTTTGAGTGATCACAGGATTTCGTTATTTTTGCTCTAGCTATCATAGTTAACCAGAAAATCGACTTTAAAGTTTTTTATAAAAAAATTTCAAAAAAATCAATTTTTTTGAGTGATCACAGGATTTCGTTATTTTTGCTCTAGCTATCATAGTTAACCAGAAAATCGACTTTAAAGTTTTTCATAAAAAAATTAAAAAAAAAAAAAAATTTTTTTGAGTGATCACAGGATTTCGTTATTTTTGCTCTAGCTATCATAGTTAACCAGAAAATCGACTTTAAAGTTTTTTATAAAAAAATTAAAAAAAAAAAAAATTTTTTTGAGTGATCACAGGATTTCGTTATTTTTGCTCTAGCTATCATAGTTAACCAGAAAATCGACTTTAAAGTTTTTCATAAAAAAATTAAAAAAAAACAAGTAAGAGTGGTATATTCGGCTTTGCCGAATCTTGGATACCCTTCACCAATGGTGCTGCAAAAGTACTTAATGTAATTCCTAGCAAAATTTGGTTATACTAGTATTATATGCAAAGAGTCTTTAAAATTAAGAGTCGGAAAAAGAAAAGCTTTTCGGTGGCGTCATCATCTAGGATAGTTATGCACCCAAAGGTTAGGTTGGGCAGGTGGCTGATGTCTAGGGAAGCTTCACTTGGGTTCTAAAGTGGTCCCTTTGTGAAAGATAATGATTACTAGACTACAAGTAGAGAATACATATTTAAGCCAGCCAGTAGCTTCGAAATAAAATATACACATATTTTACGAACATTTAATAAAGTTCGATAGACCAGATAAACCATGCAGAAAAGATGCTTCAAAATGTAGATGCCCTTACATTTGCAATAGCACATCGATTTGATGAAGTTTAAGTATTCTGGCATGCAACCCAAAAACACTGTGCCCAGTGAGGGTTGTGCACTTTAATTCGTACGAATTATCCCACCAGTAAAAGTTCTTGATTAGTTATGTAAAACTCTGAAGTTAGCGGACTGATTTAGGTCAAAGCTTTAACAATGATAAGCCTTAAAATTATAGGGTATACACTCTTAGTTTTAGATACATACGTGAAATATATAGCTTTTGAATGGATGGATATCAGCTTTGTCGGAAAAGTTATTAAAGATTTACTTATTAATCTGAAGTTAGTTAATTAATTAAAATGAACACTTCATCAATAATATTTGGGATGTATTGTTCTTTCGATCTGTCCGATGGATGTTTGGAAAGTTTTGCTCTAGTTCCTTGTGCAATTTTAATGTGATTTAATTTATCAGCATTAAATCGATTCCCGGTCGGGGTTATATGGGAGATTTCACTAAATGTGAATAGAGCTCCCCCATTTTCAATATCGAACTTTTCAAGAGATCAGAAATACTTTTGTCAAATGTTGTCCCTCTAAAAAGTTTATTTTAGACGCTATCGCCCTGAATATCAATATTGTACAACGTCTTTATACTAAATGTCATCATCGTATCTTAGCCGAAGTTATACGGGATCAATTGTCAAACGTGAATGGATTTCTCCCAATTGCATTTAAAAAATTTAAATTGTCGTTGATATGTGAGATACTTACATACATATGTAGGTTTTGAACGGATATCATTGCATTTTTGTACTTCCTAGGAAGATTACCTATAATTTGATATATAATACATTCTCAAATGTTATCATAATGTTCAAAAGTCAGACACAAAGTTAAGATTAATGCAGAGTGTCTGTCTGCTAAAATCAGATTTGTGGAGCTCCTGGATCTTACACAAAATTTTAGGATATTGTCCCACCCTGAATTTTATCATTGTCGATCAAAACACCATCGCTTAAACGCTAAATTATATCTACCACAAATTACCGAATGCATCAGGATTTAGGTAATCCCCTGCGAAGGACGCTATTTAATTTCATCAAAATAAACACCTGAGATATCGACAAAACAGGAGCTCCAAAAACTTGACTACAACAGAAAAAATTACATACAGGTAGACGGACGGACAAAAAAACAGACGGGCGGACGGACGGACGGAGGTCGCGAAATCGATTCTCCTGCCGATTCAAAGTTGATCGGTACAGTTTGAATGGTATTCGTAATCAGATTTGTGGAGTATAGATTTTAGAAAATCCTCACACAAAGAACGATGTCAAATTTCATCACAATCGGTCCATAAACACCTGAGATATCGCTGAAACAATACTTACGAAATGTAAACAAAATTTCTTAGACACGTACTCTGAGCAATTTGCTGTACATCAAATGTAGTGTTATTGCGATATCTCAATTGTTTACGGACCGCTTTTGATAAAATTTAATAACGTGCTTGGCGGGGGAATTTCCTAAAATCTGATATAAAATTTATGTAGGTCCGTACTAAAGGAGGATGGTTTTTCCTATTTCTGCATTTCATTTTTTCAACAAACATTCTCTAATGCGAACTTTGGGCAATTTGCGATACATCAAATTCAATGTTTTGGCGATATCTCAGTTGTTTATGGACCGATTTTGATAAAATTTTACAGAGTGTTTTGGGAAACTATTTCCTACAATCTGATATATAATATATTATCACATGTACACCAGGAGTATCTTTTTTCTCTTGTTATTTAAAAGTGTGTTTCAATCAAAAATTTTAAAATTTTCGTCTAATTTTTGGTATTTTTTCGATATTTTCGGTGTTTATAAACCGATTTTAATGAAATTTAATAGCGTTCATTGCGGGAGAATTTCCTAAAATCTAATATATAATTTATGTAAGTCCATCCTCCAGGGGCTTCAGAAACTTGATTTCAACAGACAGACAGACAGACGGACGGACAGACAGACAGACAGACAGACAGACGGACATCGCTTAATCGATTCTCCTCCCGATTCTGAGTCGATCGGTATAATTTTTATGGGGTCTACGATCACTAATAAAAAAATTACAAACGGAATCACAAACTTATAATACCCTTTCACCTATTGGTGAAGGGTATAAAAAATTTTTTTGAGTGATCACAGGATTTCGTTATTTTTGCTCTAGCTATCATAGTTAACCAGAAAATCGACTTTAAAGTTTTTCATAAAAAAATTTCAAAAAAATCAATTTTTTTGAGTGATCACAGGATTTCGTTATTTTTGCTCTAGCTATCATAGTTAACCAGAAAATCGACTTTAAAGTTTTTCATAAAAAAATTAAAAAAAAAAAAAATTTTTTGAGTGATCACAGGATATCGTTATTTTTGCTCTAGCTATCATAGTTAACCAGAAAATCGACTTTAAAGTTTTTCATAAAAAAATTAAAAAAAAAAATTTTTTTGAGTGATCACAGGATTTCGTTATTTTTGCTCTAGCTATCATAGTTAACCAGAAAATCGACTTTAAAGTTTTTCATAAAAAAATTTCAAAAAAATCAATTTTTTTGAGTGATCACAGGATTTCGTTATTTTTGCTCTAGCTATCATAGTTAACCAGAAAATCGACTTTAAAGTTTTTCATAAAAAAATTAAAAAAAAATAATTTTTTTGAGTGATCACAGGATTTCGTTATTTTTGCTCTAGCTATCATAGTTAACCAGAAAATCGACTTTAAAGTTTTTTATAAAAAAATTTCAAAAAAATCAATTTTTTTGAGTGATCACAGGATTTCGTTATTTTTGCTCTAGCTATCATAGTTAACCAGAAAATCGACTTTAAAGTTTTTTATAAAAAAATTTCAAAAAAATCAATTTTTTTGAGTGATCACAGGATTTCGTTATTTTTGCTCTAGCTATCATAGTTAACCAGAAAATCGACTTTAAAGTTTTTCATAAAAAAATTTCAAAAAAATCAATTTTTTTGAGTGATCACAGGATTTCGTTATTTTTGCTCTAGCTATCATAGTTAACCAGAAAATCGACTTTAAAGTTTTTCATAAAAAAATTAAAAAAAAAAAATTTTTTTTGAGTGATCACAGGATTTCGTTATTTTTGCTGTAGCTATCATAGTTAACCAGAAAATCGACTTTAAAGTTTTTCATAAAAAAATTAAAAAAAAATCAATTTTTTTGAGTGATCACAGGATTTCGTTATTTTTGCTCTAGCTATCATAGTTAACCAGAAAATCGACTTTAAAGTTTTTTATAAAAAAATTTCAAAAAAATCAATTTTTTTGAGTGATCACAGGATTTCGTTATTTTTGCTCTAGCTATCATAGTTAACCAGAAAATCGACTTTAAAGTTTTTCATAAAAAAATTAAAAAAAAAAAAAATTTTTTTGAGTGATCACAGGATTTCGTTATTTTTGCTCTAGCTATCATAGTTAACCAGAAAATCGACTTTAAAGTTTTTCATAAAAAAATTTCAAAAAAATCAATTTTTTTGAGTGATCACAGGATTTCGTTATTTTTGCTCTAGCTATCATAGTTAACCAGAAAATCGACTTTAAAGTTTTTCATAAAAAAATTAAAAAAAAAAAAAATTTTTTTGAGTGATCACAGGATATCGTTATTTTTGCTCTAGCTATCATAGTTAACCAGAAAATCGACTTTAAAGTTTTTCATAAAAAAATTTCAAAAAAATCAATTTTTTTGAGTGATCACAGGATTTCGTTATTTTTGCTCTAGCTATCATAGTTAACCAGAAAATCGACTTTAAAGTTTTTCATAAAAAAATTAAAAAAAAAAAATTTTTTTTGAGTGATCACAGGATTTCGTTATTTAAAGTTTTTCATAAAAAAATTTCAAAAAAATCAATTTTTTTGAGTGATCACAGGATTTCGTTATTTTTGCTCTAGCTATCATAGTTAACCAGAAAATCGACTTTAAAGTTTTTTATAAAAAAATTTCAAAAAAATCAATTTTTTTGAGTGATCACAGGATTTCGTTATTTTTGCTCTAGCTATCATAGTTAACCAGAAAATCGACTTTAAAGTTTTTCATAAAAAAATTAAAAAAAAAAAAAATTTTTTTGAGTGATCACAGGATTTCGTTATTTTTGCTCTAGCTATCATAGTTAACCAGAAAATCGACTTTAAAGTTTTTCATAAAAAAATTAAAAAAAAAAAATTTTTTTGAGTGATCACAGGATTTCGTTATTTTTGCTCTAGCTATCATAGTTTACCAGAAAATCGACTTTAAAGTTTTTCATAAAAAAATTAAAAAAAAAAAATTTTTTTGAGTGATCACAGGATTTCGTTATTTTTGCTCTAGCTATCATAGTTAACCAGAAAATCGACTTTAAAGTTTTTCATAAAAAAATTTCAAAAAAATCAATTTTTTTGAGTGATCACAGGATTTCGTTATTTTTGCTCTAGCTATCATAGTTAACCAGAAAATCGACTTTAAAGTTTTTCATAAAAAAATTAAAAAAAAAAAAAAAATTTTTTGAGTGATCACAGGATATCGTTATTTTTGCTCTAGCTATCATAGTTAACCAGAAAATCGACTTTAAAGTTTTTCATAAAAAAATTTCAAAAAAATCAATTTTTTTGAGTGATCACAGGATTTCGTTATTTTTGCTCTAGCTATCATAGTTAACCAGAAAATCGACTTTAAAGTTTTTCATAAAAAAATTAAAAAAAAAAATTTTTTTTGAGTGATCACAGGATTTCGTTATTTAAAGTTTTTCATAAAAAAATTTCAAAAAAATCAATTTTTTTGAGTGATCACAGGATTTCGTTATTTTTGCTCTAGCTATCATAGTTAACCAGAAAATCGACTTTAAAGTTTTTTATAAAAAAATTTCAAAAAAATCAATTTTTTTGAGTGATCACAGGATTTCGTTATTTTTGCTCTAGCTATCATAGTTAACCAGAAAATCGACTTTAAAGTTTTTCATAAAAAAATTTCAAAAAAATCAATTTTTTTGAGTGATCACAGGATTTCGTTATTTTTGCTCTAGCTATCATAGTTAACCAGAAAATCGACTTTAAAGTTTTTCATAAAAAAATTAAAAAAAAATAATTTTTTTGAGTGATCACAGGATTTCGTTATTTTTGCTCTAGCTATCATAGTTAACCAGAAAATCGACTTTAAAGTTTTTTATAAAAATATTTCAAAAAAATCAATTTTTTTGAGTGATCACAGGATTTCGTTATTTTTGCTCTAGCTATCATAGTTAACCAGAAAATCGACTTTAAAGTTTTTCATAAAAAAATTTCAAAAAAATTAATTTTTTTGAGTGATCACAGGATTTCGTTATTTTTGCTCTAGCTATCATAGTTAATCAGAAAATCGACTTTAAAGTTTTTCATAAAAAAATTTAAAAAAATTTTTTTGAGTGATCACAGGATTTCGTTATTTTTGCTCTAGCTATCATAGTTAATCAGAAAATCGACTTTAAAGTTTTTCATAAAAAAATTTCAAAAAAATTAATTTTTTTGAGTGATCACAGGATTTCGTTATTTTTGCTCTAGCTATCATAGTTAACCAGAAAATCGACTTTAAAGTTTTTCATAAAAAAATTAAAAAAAAATAATTTTTTTGAGTGATCACAGGATTTCGTTATTTTTGCTCTAGCTATCATAGTTAACCAGAAAATCGACTTTAAAGTTTTTTATAAAAATATTTCAAAAAAATCAATTTTTTTGAGTGATCACAGGATTTCGTTATTTTTGCTCTAGCTATCATAGTTAACCAGAAAATCGACTTTAAAGTTTTTCATAAAAAAATTTCAAAAAAATTAATTTTTTTGAGTGATCACAGGATTTCGTTATTTTTGCTCTAGCTATCATAGTTAATCAGAAAATCGACTTTAAAGTTTTTCATAAAAAAATTTAAAAAAATTTTTTTGAGTGATCACAGGATTTCGTTATTTTTGCTCTAGCTATCATAGTTAACCAGAAAATCGACTTTAAAGTTTTTCATAACAAAATTAAAAAAAAATATTTTTTTTGAGTGATCACAGGATTTCGTTATTTTTGCTCTAGCTATCATAGTTAACCAGAAAATCGACTTTAAAGTTTTTTATAAAAAAATTTCAAAAAAATCAATTTTTTTGAGTGATCACAGGATTTCGTTATTTTTGCTCTAGCTATCATAGTTAACCAGAAAATCGACTTTAAAGTTTTTCATAAAAAAACTAAAAAAAAAAAATTTTTTTTGAGTGATCACAGGATTTCGTTATTTTTGCTCTAGCTATCATAGTTAACCAGAAAATCGACTTTAAAGTTTTTCATAAAAAAATTAAAAAAAAAAAATTTTTTTGAGTGATCACAGGATTTCGTTATTTTTGCTCTAGCTATCATAGTTAACCAGAAAATCGACTTTAAAGTTTTTCATAAAAAAATTTCAAAAAAATCAATTTTTTTGAGTGATCACAGGATTTCGTTATTTTTGCTGTAGCTATCATAGTTAACCAGAAAATCGACTTTAAAGTTTTTCATAAAAAAATTAAAAAAAAAAATTTTTTTTGAGTGATCACAGGATTTCGTTATTTTTGCTGTAGCTATCATAGTTAACCAGAAAATCGACTTTAAAGTTTTTCATAAAAAAATTAAAAAAAAAAATTTTTTTTGAGTGATCACAGGATTTCGTTATTTTTGCTCTAGCTATCATAGTTAACCAGAAAATCGACTTTAAAGTTTTTCATAAAAAAATTTCAAAAAAAATCAATTTTTTTGAGTGATCACAGGATTTCGTTATTTTTGCTCTAGCTATCATAGTTAACCAGAAAATCGACTTTAAAGTTGTTTATAAAAAAATTTCAAAAAAATCAATTTTTTTGAGTGATCACAGGATTTCGTTATTTTTGCTCTAGCTATCATAGTTAACCAGAAAATCGACTTTAAAGTTTTTCATAAAAAAATTTCAAAAAAATCAATTTTTTTGAGTGATCACAGGATTTCGTTGTTTTTGCTCTAGCTATCATAGTTAACCAGAAAATCGACTTTAAAGTTTTCATAAAAAAATTTCAAAAAAATCAATTTTTTTGAGTGATCACAGGATTTCGTTATTTTTGCTCTAGCTATCATAGTTAACCAGAAAATCGACTTTAAAGTTTTTCATAAAAAAATTAAAAAAAAAAAAAATTTTTTTGAGTGATCACAGGATTTCGTTATTTTTGCTCTAGCTATCATAGTTAACCAGAAAATCGACTTTAAAGTTTTTCATAAAAGAATTTCAAAAAAATAAATTTTTTTGAGTGATCACAGGATTTCGTTATTTTTGCTCTAGCTATCATAGTTAACCAGAAAATCGACTTTAAAGTTTTTCATAAAAAAATTAAAAAAAAATAATTTTTTTGAGTGATCACAGGATTTCGTTATTTTTGCTCTAGCTATCATAGTTAACCAGAAAATCGACTTTAAAGTTTTTTATAAAAAAATTTCAAAAAAATCAATTTTTTTGAGTGATCACAGGATTTCGTTATTTTTGCTCTAGCTATCATAGTTAACCAGAAAATCGACTTTAAAGTTTTTCATAAAAAAATTAAAAAAAAAAAAAATTTTTTTGAGTGATCACAGGATTTCGTTATTTTTGCTCTAGCTATCATAGTTAACCAGAAAATCGACTTTAAAGTTTTTCATAAAAAAATTAAAAAAAAAAAATTTTTTTGAGTGATCACAGGATTTCGTTATTTTTGCTCTAGCTATCATAGTTAACCAGAAAATCGACTTTAAAGTTTTTCATAAAAAAATTAAAAAAAAAAAAATTTTTTTGAGTGATCACAGGATTTCGTTATTTTTGCTCTAGCTATCATAGTTAACCAGAAAATCGACTTTAAAGTTTTTCATAAAAAAATTTCAAAAAAATCAATTTTTTTGAGTGATCACAGGATTTCGTTATTTTTGCTCTAGCTATCATAGTTAACCAGAAAATCGACTTTAAAGTTTTTCATAAAAAAATTAAAAAAAAAAAAATTTTTTTGAGTGATCACAGGATATCGTTATTTTTGCTCTAGCTATCATAGTTAACCAGAAAATCGACTTTAAAGTTTTTCATAAAAAAATTTAAAAAAAAAATTTTTTTGAGTGATCACAGGATTTCGTTATTTTTGCTCTAGCTATCATAGTTAACCAGAAAATCGACTTTAAAGTTTTTCATAAAAAAATTTCAAAAAAATCAATTTTTTTGAGTGATCACAGGATTTCGTTATTTTTGCTCTAGCTATCATAGTTAACCAGAAAATCGACTTTAAAGTTTTTCATAAAAAAATTAAAAAAAAATAATTTTTTTGAGTGATCACAGGATTTCGTTATTTTTGCTCTAGCTATCATAGTTAACCAGAAAATCGACTTTAAAGTTTTTCATAAAAAAATTAAAAAAAAAAAATTTTTTTTGAGTGATCACAGGATTTCGTTATTTTTGCTGTAGCTATCATAGTTAACCAGAAAATCGACTTTAAAGTTTTTCATAAAAAAATTAAAAAAAAATCAATTTTTTTGAGTGATCACAGGATTTCGTTATTTTTGCTCTAGCTATCATAGTTAACCAGAAAATCGACTTTAAAGTTTTTTATAAAAAAATTTCAAAAAAATCAATTTTTTTGAGTGATCACAGGATTTCGTTATTTTTGCTCTAGCTATCATAGTTAACCAGAAAATCGACTTTAAAGTTTTTCATAAAAAAATTTCAAAAAAATCAATTTTTTTGAGTGATCACAGGATTTCGTTATTTTTGCTCTAGCTATCATAGTTAACCAGAAAATCGACTTTAAAGTTTTTTATAAAAAAATTTCAAAAAAATTAATTTTTTTGAGTGATCACAGGATTTCGTTATTTTTGCTCTAGCTATCATAGTTAACCAGAAAATCGACTTTAAAGTTTTTCATAAAAAAATTTCAAAAAAATCAATTTTTTTGAGTGATCACAGGATTTCGTTATTTTTGCTCTAGCTATCATAGTTAACCAGAAAATCGACTTTAAAGTTTTTCATAAAAAAATTAAAAAAAAAAAAATTTTTTTTGAGTGATCACAGGATTTCGTTATTTTTGCTGTAGCTATCATAGTTAACCAGAAAATCGACTTTAAAGTTTTTCATAAAAAAATTAAAAAAAAATCAATTTTTTTGAGTGATCACAGGATTTCGTTATTTTTGCTCTAGCTATCATAGTTAACCAGAAAATCGACTTTAAAGTTTTTTATAAAAAAATTTCAAAAAAATCAATTTTTTTGAGTGATCACAGGATTTCGTTATTTTTGCTCTAGCTATCATAGTTAACCAGAAAATCGACTTTAAAGTTTTTTATAAAAAAATTAAAAAAAAAAAATTTTTTTGAGTGATCACAGGATTTCGTTATTTTTGCTCTAGCTATCATAGTTAACCAGAAAATCGACTTTAAAGTTTTTCATAAAAAAATTTCAAAAAAATCAATTTTTTTGAGTGATCACAGGATTTCGTTATTTTTGCTCTAGCTATCATAGTTAACCAGAAAATCGACTTTAAAGTTTTTCATAAAAAAATTAAAAAAAAATAATTTTTTTGAGTGATCACAGGATTTCGTTATTTTTGCTCTAGCTATCATAGTTAACCAGAAAATCGACTTTAAAGTTTTTTATAAAAAAATTTCAAAAAAATCAATTTTTTTGAGTGATCACAGGATTTCGTTATTTTTGCTCTAGCTATCATAGTTAACCAGAAAATCGACTTTAAAGTTTTTTTATAAAAAAATTTCAAAAAAATCAATTTTTTTGAGTGATCACAGGATTTCGTTATTTTTGCTCTAGCTATCATAGTTAACCAGAAAATCGACTTTAAAGTTTTTCATAAAAAAATTTCAAAAAAATCAATTTTTTTTAGTGATCACAGGATTTCGTTATTTTTGCTCTAGCTATCATAGTTAACCAGAAAATCGACTTTAAAGTTTTTCATAAAAAAATTTCAAAAAAATTAATTTTTTTGAGTGATCACAGGATTTCGTTATTTTTGCTCTAGCTATCATAGTTAATCAGAAAATCGACTTTAAAGTTTTTCATAAAAAAATTTAAAAAAATTTTTTTGAGTGATCACAGGATTTCGTTATTTTTGCTCTAGCTATCATAGTTAACCAGAAAATCGACTTTAAAGTTTTTCATAAAAAAATTAAAAAAAAAAAATTTTTTTTGAGTGATCACAGGATTTCGTTATTTTTGCTCTAGCTATCATAGTTAACCAGAAAATCGACTTAAAAGTTTTTTATAAAAAAATTTCAAAACAATCAATTTTTGTGAGTGATCACAGGATTTCGTTATTTTTGCTCTAGCTATCATAGTTAACCAGAAAATCGACTTTAAAGTTTTTCATAAAAAAATTTCAAAAAAATAAATTTTTTTGAGTGATCACAGGATTTCGTTATTTTTGCTCTAGCTATCATAGTTAACCAGAAAATCGACTTTAAAGTTTTTCATAAAAAAATTAAAAAAAAAAAAAATTTTTTGAGTGATCACAGGATTTCGTTATTTTTGCTCTAGCTATCATAGTTAACCAGAAAATCGACTTTAAAGTTTTTCATAAAAAAATTAAAAAAAAAAATTTTTTTTGAGTGATCACAGGATTTCGTTATTTTTGCTGTAGCTATCATAGTTAACCAGAAAATCGACTTTAAAGTTTTTCATAATAAAATTAAAAAAAAAAAAATTTTTTTGAGTGATCACAGGATTTCGTTATTTTTGCTCTAGCTATCATAGTTAACCAGAAAATCGACTTTAAAGTTTTTTATAAAAAAATTTCAAAAAAATCAATTTTTTTGAGTGATCACAGGATTTCGTTATTTTTGCTCTAGCTATCATAGTTAACCAGAAAATCGACTTTAAAGATTTTTTTATAAAAAAATTTCAAAAAAATCAATTTTTTTGAGTGATCACAGGATTTCGTTATTTTTGCTCTAGCTATCATAGTTAACCAGAAAATCGACTTTAAAGTTTTTCATAAAAAAATTTCAAAAAAATCAATTTTTTTGAGTGATCACAGGATTTCGTTATTTTTGCTCTAGCTATCATAGTTAACCAGAAAATCGACTTTAAAGTTTTTTATAAAAAAATTTCAAAAAAATCAATTTTTTTGAGTGATCACAGAAAATCGACTTTAAAGTTTTTCATAAAAAAATTAAAAAAAAAAAAAAATTTTTTGAGTGATCACAGGATTTCGTTATTTTTGCTCTAGCTATCATAGTTAACCAGAAAATCGACTTTAAAGTTTTTCATAAAAAAATTAAAAAAAAATATTTTTTTTGAGTGATCACAGGATTTCGTTATTTTTGCTCTAGCTATCATAGTTAACCAGAAAATCGACTTAAAAGTTTTTTATAAAAATATTTCAAAACAATCAATTTTTTTGAGTGATCACAGAAAATCGACTTTAAAGTTTTTCATAAAAAAATTAAAAAAAAAAAAATTTTTGTGAGTGATCACAGGATTTCGTTATTTTTGCTCTAGCTATCATAGTTAACCAGAAAATCGACTTTAAAGTTTTTCATAAAAAAATTTCAAAAAAATTAATTTTTTTGAGTGATCACAGGATTTCGTTATTTTTGCTCTAGCTATCATAGTTAATCAGAAAATCGACTTTAAAGTTTTTCATAAAAAAATTTAAAAAAATTTTTTTGAGTGATCACAGGATTTCGTTATTTTTGCTCTAGCTATCATAGTTAACCAGAAAATCGACTTTAAAGTTTTTTATAAAAAAATTTCAAAAAAATCAATTTTTTTGAGTGATCACAGAAAATCGACTTTAAAGTTTTTCATAAAAAAATTAAAAAAAAAAAATTTTTTTTTGAGTGATCACAGGATTTCGTTATTTTTGCTCTAGCTATCATAGTTAACCAGAAAATCGACTTAAAAGTTTTTTATAAAAATATTTCAAAACAATCAATTTTTTTGAGTGATCACAGAAAATCGACTTTAAAGTTTTTCATAAAAAAATTAAAAAAAAAAATTTTTTGTGAGTGATCACAGGATTTCGTTATTTTTGCTCTAGCTATCATAGTTAACCAGAAAATCGACTTTAAAGTTTTTCATAAAAAAATTTCAAAAAAATAAATTTTTTGAGTGATCACAGGATTTCGTTATTTTTGCTCTAGCTATCATAGTTAACCAGAAAATCGACTTTAAAGTTTTTCATAAAAAAATTAAAAAAAAAAAAATTTTTTGAGTGATCACAGGATTTCGTTATTTTTGCTCTAGCTATCATAGTTAACCAGAAAATCGACTTTAAAGTTTTTCATAAAAAATTAAAAAAAAAAATTTTTTTTGAGTGATCACAGGATTTCGTTATTTTTGCTGTAGCTATCATAGTTAACCAGAAAATCGACTTTAAAGTTTTTCATAATAAAATTAAAAAAAAAAAATTTTTTTGAGTGATCACAGGATTTCGTTATTTTTGCTCTAGCTATCATAGTTAACCAGAAAATCGACTTTAAAGTTTTTCATAAAAAAATTAAAAAAAAATAATTTTTTTGAGTGATCACAGGATTTCGTTATTTTTGCTCTAGCTATCATAGTTAACCAGAAAATCGACTTTAAAGTTTTTTATAAAAAAATTTCAAAAAAATCAATTTTTTTGAGTGATCACAGGATTTCGTTATTTTTGCTCTAGCTATCATAGTTAACCAGAAAATCGACTTTAAAGTTTTTCATAAAAAAATTTCAAAAAAATCAATTTTTTTGAGTGATCACAGGATTTCGTTATTTTTGCTCTAGCTATCATAGTTAACCAGAAAATCGACTTTAAAGTTTTTCATAAAAAAATTAAAAAAAAAAAAAATTTTTTTGAGTGATCACAGGATATCGTTATTTTTGCTCTAGCTATCATAGTTAACCAGAAAATCGACTTTAAAGTTTTTCATAAAAAAATTAAAAAAAAAAATTTTTTTGAGTGATCACAGGATTTCGTTATTTTTGCTCTAGCTATCATAGTTAACCAGAAAATCGACTTCAAAGTTTTTCATAAAAAAATTTCAAAAAATCAATTTTTTTGAGTGATCACAGGATTTCGTTATTTTTGCTCTAGCTATCATAGTTAACCAGAAAATCGACTTTAAAGTTTTTCATAAAAAAATTAAAAAAAAATAATTTTTTTGAGTGATCACAGGATTTCGTTATTTTTGCTCTAGCTATCATAGTTAACCAGAAAATCGACTTTAAAGTTTTTTATAAAAAAATTTCAAAAAAATCAATTTTTTTGAGTGATCACAGGATTTCGTTATTTTTGCTCTAGCTATCATAGTTAACCAGAAAATCGACTTTAAAGTTTTTCATAAAAAAATTTCAAAAAAATTAATTTTTTTGAGTGATCACAGGATTTCGTTATTTTTGCTCTAGCTATCATAGTTAACCAGGATATCGTTATTTTTGCTCTAGCTATCATAGTTAACCAGAAAATCGACTTTAAAGTTTTTCATAAAAAAATTAAAAAAAAAAAAATTTTTTGAGTGATCACAGGATTTCGTTATTTTTGCTCTAGCTATCATAGTTAACCAGGATATCGTTATTTTTGCTCTAGCTATCATAGTTAACCAGAAAATCGACTTTAAAGTTTTTCATAAAAAAATTAAAAAAAAAAAATTTTTTTTGAGTGATCACAGGATTTTCGTTATTTTTGCTCTAGCTATCATAGTTAACCAGAAAATCGACTTTAAAGTTTTTTATAAAAAAATTTCAAAAAAATCAATTTTTTTGAGTGATCACAGGATTTCGTTATTTTTGCTCTAGCTATCATAGTTAACCAGAAAATCGACTTTAAAGTTTTTCATAAAAAAAATTCAAAAAAATCAATTTTTTTGAGTGATCACAGGATTTCGTTATTTTTGCTCTAGCTATCGTAGTTAACCAGAAAATCGACTTTAAAGTTTTTTATAAAAAAATTTCAAAAAAATCAATTTTTTTGAGTGATCACAGGATTTCGTTATTTTTGCTCTAGCTATCATAGTTAACCAGAAAATCGACTTTAAAGTTTTTCATAAAAAAATTTCAAAAAAATCAATTTTTTTGAGTGATCACAGGATTTCGTTATTTTTGCTCTAGCTATCATAGTTAACCAGAAAATCGACTTTTAAAGTTTTTCATAAAAAAATTAAAAAAAAAAAATTTTTTTTGAGTGATCACAGGATTTCGTTATTTTTGCTCTAGCTATCATAGTTAACCAGAAAATCGACTTTAAAGTTTTTTATAAAAAATTTCAAAAAAATCAATTTTTTTGAGTGATCACAGGATTTCGTTATTTTTGCTCTAGCTATCATAGTTAACCAGAAAATCGACTTTAAAGTTTTTCATAAAAAAATTAAAAAAAAATCAATTTTTTTGAGTGATCACAGGATTTCGTTATTTTTGCTCTAGCTATCATAGTTAATCAGAAAATCGACTTTAAAGTTTTTCATAAAAAAATAAAAAAAAAAAAATTTTTTGAGTGATCACAGGATTTCGTTATTTTTGCTCTAGCTATCATAGTTAACCAGAAAATCGACTTTAAAGTTTTTCATAAAAAAATTAAAAAAAAAAAATTTTTTTAGTGATCACAGGATTTCGTTATTTTTGCTCTAGCTATCATAGTTAACAAGAAAATCGACTTTAAAGTTTTTTATAAAAAAATTTCAAAAAAATCAATTTTTTTGAGTGATCACAGGATTTCGTTATTTTTGCTCTAGCTATCATAGTTAACCAGAAAATCGACTTCAAAGTTTTTCATAAAAAAATTTCAAAAAATCAATTTTTTTGAGTGATCACAGGATTTCGTTATTTTTGCTCTAGCTATCATAGTTAACCAGAAAATCGACTTTAAAGTTTTTCATAAAAAAATTAAAAAAAAATAATTTTTTTGAGTGATCACAGGATTTCGTTATTTTTGCTCTAGCTATCATAGTTAACCAGAAAATCGACTTTAAAGTTTTTTATAAAAAAATTTCAAAAAAATCAATTTTTTTGAGTGATCACAGGATTTCGTTATTTTTGCTCTAGCTATCATAGTTAACCAGAAAATCGACTTTAAAGTTTTTCATAAAAAAATTTCAAAAAAATTAATTTTTTTGAGTGATCACAGGATTTCGTTATTTTTGCTCTAGCTATCATAGTTAACCAGGATATCGTTATTTTTGCTCTAGCTATCATAGTTAACCAGAAAATCGACTTTAAAGTTTTTCATAAAAAAATTAAAAAAAAAAAAAATTTTTTGAGTGATCACAGGATTTCGTTATTTTTGCTCTAGCTATCATAGTTAACCAGGATATCGTTATTTTTGCTCTAGCTATCATAGTTAACCAGAAAATCGACTTTAAAGTTTTTCATAAAAAAATTAAAAAAAAAAAATTTTTTTTGAGTGATCACAGGATTTCGTTATTTTTGCTCTAGCTATCATAGTTAACCAGAAAATCGACTTTAAAGTTTTTTATAAAAAAATTTCAAAAAAATCAATTTTTTTGAGTGATCACAGGATTTCGTTATTTTTGCTCTAGCTATCATAGTTAACCAGAAAATCGACTTTAAAGTTTTTCATAAAAAAAATTCAAAAAAATCAATTTTTTTGAGTGATCACAGGATTTCGTTATTTTTGCTCTAGCTATCGTAGTTAACCAGAAAATCGACTTTAAAGTTTTTTATAAAAAAATTTCAAAAAAATCAATTTTTTTGAGTGATCACAGGATTTCGTTATTTTTGCTCTAGCTATCATAGTTAACCAGAAAATCGACTTTAAAGTTTTTCATAAAAAAATTTCAAAAAAATCAATTTTTTTGAGTGATCACAGGATTTCGTTATTTTTGCTCTAGCTATCATAGTTAACCAGAAAATCGACTTTTAAAGTTTTTCATAAAAAAATTAAAAAAAAAAATTTTTTTTGAGTGATCACAGGATTTCGTTATTTTTGCTCTAGCTATCATAGTTAACCAGAAAATCGACTTTAAAGTTTTTTATAAAAAATTTCAAAAAAATCAATTTTTTTGAGTGATCACAGGATTTCGTTATTTTTGCTCTAGCTATCATAGTTAACCAGAAAATCGACTTTAAAGTTTTTCATAAAAAAATTAAAAAAAAATCAATTTTTTTGAGTGATCACAGGATTTCGTTATTTTTGCTCTAGCTATCATAGTTAATCAGAAAATCGACTTTAAAGTTTTTCATAAAAAAATAAAAAAAAAAAAATTTTTTGAGTGATCACAGGATTTCGTTATTTTTGCTCTAGCTATCATAGTTAACCAGAAAATCGACTTTAAAGTTTTTCATAAAAAAATTAAAAAAAAAAAAATTTTTTTAGTGATCACAGGATTTCGTTATTTTTGCTCTAGCTATCATAGTTAACAAGAAAATCGACTTTAAAGTTTTTTATAAAAAAATTTCAAAAAAATCAATTTTTTTGAGTGATCACAGGATTTCGTTATTTTTGCTCTAGCTATCATAGTTAACCAGAAAATCGACTTTAAAGTTTTTCATAAAAAAATTTCAAAAAAATCAATTTTTTTGAGTGATCACAGGATTTCGTTATTTTTGCTCTAGCTATCATAGTTAACCAGAAAATCGACTTTAAAGTTTTTCATAAAAAAATTAAAAAAAAAAAAAATTTTTTTGAGTGATCACAGGATATCGTTATTTTTGCTCTAGCTATCATAGTTAACCAGAAAATCGACTTTAAAGTTTTTCATAAAAAAATTAAAAAAAAAAATTTTTTTGAGTGATCACAGGATTTCGTTATTTTTGCTCTAGCTATCATAGTTAACCAGAAAATCGACTTCAAAGTTTTTCATAAAAAAATTTCAAAAAATCAATTTTTTTGAGTGATCACAGGATTTCGTTATTTTTGCTCTAGCTATCATAGTTAACCAGAAAATCGACTTTAAAGTTTTTCATAAAAAAATTAAAAAAAAATAATTTTTTTGAGTGATCACAGGATTTCGTTATTTTTGCTCTAGCTATCATAGTTAACCAGAAAATCGACTTTAAAGTTTTTTATAAAAAAATTTCAAAAAAATCAATTTTTTTGAGTGATCACAGGATTTCGTTATTTTTGCTCTAGCTATCATAGTTAACCAGAAAATCGACTTTAAAGTTTTTCATAAAAAAATTTCAAAAAAATTAATTTTTTTGAGTGATCACAGGATTTCGTTATTTTTGCTCTAGCTATCATAGTTAACCAGGATATCGTTATTTTTGCTCTAGCTATCATAGTTAACCAGAAAATCGACTTTAAAGTTTTTCATAAAAAAATTAAAAAAAAAAAAAATTTTTTGAGTGATCACAGGATTTCGTTATTTTTGCTCTAGCTATCATAGTTAACCAGGATATCGTTATTTTTGCTCTAGCTATCATAGTTAACCAGAAAATCGACTTTAAAGTTTTTCATAAAAAAATTAAAAAAAAAAAATTTTTTTTGAGTGATCACAGGATTTCGTTATTTTTGCTCTAGCTATCATAGTTAACCAGAAAATCGACTTTAAAGTTTTTTATAAAAAAATTTCAAAAAAATCAATTTTTTTGAGTGATCACAGGATTTCGTTATTTTTGCTCTAGCTATCATAGTTAACCAGAAAATCGACTTTAAAGTTTTTCATAAAAAAAATTCAAAAAAATCAATTTTTTTGAGTGATCACAGGATTTCGTTATTTTTGCTCTAGCTATCGTAGTTAACCAGAAAATCGACTTTAAAGTTTTTTATAAAAAAATTTCAAAAAAATCAATTTTTTTGAGTGATCACAGGATTTCGTTATTTTTGCTCTAGCTATCATAGTTAACCAGAAAATCGACTTTAAAGTTTTTCATAAAAAAATTTCAAAAAAATCAATTTTTTTGAGTGATCACAGGATTTCGTTATTTTTGCTCTAGCTATCATAGTTAACCAGAAAATCGACTTTTAAAGTTTTTCATAAAAAAATTAAAAAAAAAAAATTTTTTTTGAGTGATCACAGGATTTCGTTATTTTTGCTCTAGCTATCATAGTTAACCAGAAAATCGACTTTAAAGTTTTTTATAAAAAATTTCAAAAAAATCAATTTTTTTGAGTGATCACAGGATTTCGTTATTTTTGCTCTAGCTATCATAGTTAACCAGAAAATCGACTTTAAAGTTTTTCATAAAAAAATTAAAAAAAAATCAATTTTTTTGAGTGATCACAGGATTTCGTTATTTTTGCTCTAGCTATCATAGTTAATCAGAAAATCGACTTTAAAGTTTTTCATAAAAAAATAAAAAAAAAAAAATTTTTTGAGTGATCACAGGATTTCGTTATTTTTGCTCTAGCTATCATAGTTAACCAGAAAATCGACTTTAAAGTTTTTCATAAAAAAATTAAAAAAAAAAAAATTTTTTTAGTGATCACAGGATTTCGTTATTTTTGCTCTAGCTATCATAGTTAACAAGAAAATCGACTTTAAAGTTTTTTATAAAAAAATTTCAAAAAAATCAATTTTTTTGAGTGATCACAGGATTTCGTTATATTTGCTCTAGCTATCATAGTTAACCAGAAAATCGACTTTAAAGTTTTTCATAAAAAAATTTCAAAAAAATTAATTTTTTTGAGTGATCACAGGATTTCGTTATTTTTGCTCTAGCTATCATAGTTAACCAGAAAATCGACTTTAAAGTTTTTCATAAATAAATTAAAAAAAAAAAAAAATTTTTTGAGTGATCACAGGATTTCGTTATTTTTGCTCTAGCTATCATAGTTAACCAGAAAATTGACTTTAAAGTTTTTCATAAAAAAATTTAAAAAAAAAAATTTTTTTTGAGTGATCACAGGATTTCGTTATTTTTGCTGTAGCTATCATAGTTAACCAGAAAATCGACTTTAAAGTTTTTCATAAAAAAATTAAAAAAAAAAAAAATTTTTTTGAGTGATCACAGGATTTCGTTATTTTTGCTCTAGCTATCATAGTTAACCAGAAAATTGACTTTAAAGTTTTTCATAAAAAAATTTCAAAAAAATCAATTTTTTTGAGTGATCACAGGATTTCGTTATTTTTGCTCTAGCTATCATAGTTAACCAGAAAATCGACTTTAAAGTTTTTCATAAAAAAATTTCAAAAAAATCAATTTTTTTGAGTGATCACAGGATTTCGTTATTTTTGCTCTAGCTATCATAGTTAATCAGAAAATCGACTTTAAAGTTTTTCATAAAAAAATTAAAAAAAAAAATTTTTTTGAGTGATCACAGGATTTTGTTATTTTTGCTCTAGCTATCATAGTTAACCAGAAAATCGACTTTAAAGTTTTTTATAAAAAAATTTCAAAAAAGTCAATTTTTTTGAGTGATCACAGGATTTCGTTATTTTTGCTCTAGCTATCATAGTTAACCAGAAAATCGACTTTAAAGTTTTTTATAAAAAATTTCAAAAAAATCAATTTTTTTGAGTGATCACAGGATTTCGTTATTTTTGCTCTAGCTATCATAGTTAACCAGAAAATCGACTTTAAAGTTTTTCATAAAAAAATTTCAAAAAAATCAATTTTTTTGAGTGATCACAGGATTTCGTTATTTTTGCTCTAGCTATCATAGTTAATCAGAAAATCGACTTTAAAGTTTTTCATAAAAAAATTAAAAAAAAAAAATTTTTGAGTGATCACAGGATTTCGTTATTTTTGCTCTAGCTATCATAGTTAACCAGAAAATCGACTTTAAAGTTTTTCATAAAAAAATTAAACAAAAAAAAATTTTTTGAGTGATCACAGGATTTCGTTATTTTTGCTCTAGCTATCATAGTTAACCAGAAAATCGACTTTAAAGTTTTTTATAAAAAAATTTCAAAAAAATCAATTTTTTTGAGTGATCACAGGATTTCGTTATATTTGCTCTAGCTATCATAGTTAACCAGAAAATCGACTTTAAAGTTTTTCATAAAAAAATTTCAAAAAAATTAATTTTTTTGAGTGATCACAGGATTTCGTTATTTTTGCTCTAGCTATCATAGTTAACCAGAAAATCGACTTTAAAGTTTTTTATAAAAAAATTTCAAAAAAATCAATTTTTTTGAGTGATCACAGGATTTCGTTATATTTGCTCTAGCTATCATAGTTAACCAGAAAATCGACTTTAAAGTTTTTCATAAAAAAATTTCAAAAAAATTAATTTTTTTGAGTGATCACAGGATTTCGTTATTTTTGCTCTAGCTATCATAGTTAACCAGAAAATCGACTTTAAAGTTTTTCATAAAAAAATTTCAAAAAAATCAATTTTTTTGAGTGATCACAGGATTTCGTTATTTTTGCTCTAGCTATCATAGTTAACCAGAAAATCGACTTTAAAGTTTTTCATAAAAAAATTAAAAAAAAAAAAATTTTTTTAGTGATCACAGGATTTCGTTATTTTTGCTCTAGCTATCATAGTTAACCAGAAAATCGACTTTAAAGTTTTTTATAAAAAAATTTCAAAAAAATCAATTTTTTTGAGTGATCACAGGATTTCGTTATATTTGCTCTAGCTATCATAGTTAACCAGAAAATCGACTTTAAAGTTTTTCATAAAAAAATTTCAAAAAAATTAATTTTTTTGAGTGATCACAGGATTTCGTTATTTTTGCTCTAGCTATCATAGTTAACCAGAAAATCGACTTTAAAGTTTTTCATAAAAAAATTTCAAAAAAATTAATTTTTTTGAGTGATCACAGGATTTCGTTATTTTTGCTCTAGCTATCATAGTTAACCAGAAAATCGACTTTTAAAGTTTTTCATAAAAAAATTAAAAATAAAAAAATTTTTTTGAGTGATCACAGGATTTCGTTATTTTTGCTCTAGCTATCATAGTTAACCAGAAAATCGACTTTAAAGTTTTTTATAAAAAATTTCAAAAAAATCAATATTTTTGAGTGATCACAGGATTTCGTTATTTTTGCTCTAGCTATCATAGTTAACCAGAAAATCGACTTTAAAGTTTTTCATAAAAAAATTTCAAAAAAATCAATTTTTTTGAGTGATCACAGGATTTCGTTATTTTTGCTCTAGCTGTCATAGTTAATCAGAAAATCGACTTTAAAGTTCTTCATAAAAAAATTAAAAAAAAAAAAATTTTTTGAGTGATCACAGGATTTCGTTATTTTTGCTCTAGCTATCATAGTTAACCAGAAAATCGACTTTAAAGTTTTTCATAAAAAAATTTCAAAAAAATCAATTTTTTTGAGTGATCACAGGATTTCGTTATTTTTGCTCTAGCTATCATAGTTAACCAGAAAATCGACTTTAAAGTTTTTCATAAAAAAATTAAAAAAAAAATTTTTTTTTGAGTGATCACAGGATTTCGTTATTTTTGCTCTAGCTATCATAGTTAACCAGAAAATCGACTTTAAAGTTTTTCATAAAAAAATTAAAAAAAAAAAATTTTTTTGAGTGATCACAGGATTTCGTTATTTTTGCTCTAGCTATCATAGTTAACCAGAAAATCGACTTTAAAGTTTTTTATAAAAAAATTTCAAAAAAATCAATTTTTTTGAGTGATCACAGGATTTCGTTATTTTTGCTCTAGCTATCATAGTTTTTCATAAAAAAATTTCAAAAAAATCAATTTTTTTGAGTGATCACAGGATTTCGTTATTTTTGCTCTAGCTATCATAGTTAACCAGAAAATCGACTTTAAAGTTTTTCATAAAAAAATTAAAAAAAAAAAATTTTTTTGAGTGATCACAGGATTTCGTTATTTTTGCTCTAGCTATCATAGTTAACCAGAAAATCGACTTAAAAGTTTTTTATAAAAAAATTTCAAAAAATCAATTTTTTTGAGTGATCACAGGATTTCGTTATTTTTGCTCTAGCTATCATAGTTTTTCATAAAAAAATTTCAAAAAAATCAATTTTTTTGAGTGATCACAGGATTTCGTTATTTTTGCTCTAGCTATCATAGTTAACCAGAAAATCGACTTTAAAGTTTTTCATAAAAAAATTAAAAAAAAAAAATTTTTTGAGTGATCACAGGATTTCGTTATTTTTGCTCTAGCTATCATAGTTAACCAGAAAATCGACTTAAAAGTTTTTTATAAAAAAATTTCAAAAAATCAATTTTTTTGAGTGATCACAGGATTTCGTTATTTTTGCTCTAGCTATCATAGTTAACCAGAAAATCGACTTTAAAGTTTTTCATAAAAAAATTTCAAAAAAATCAATTTTTTTGAGTGATGACAGGATTTCGTTATTTTTGCTCTAGCTATCATAGTTAACCAGAAAATCGACTTTAAAGTTTTTTATAAAAAAATTTCAAAAAAATCAATTTTTTTGAGTGATCACAGGATTTCGTTATTTTTGCTCTAGCTATCATAGTTAACCAGAAAATCGACTTTAAAGTTTTCATAAAAAAATTTCAAAAAAATCAATTTTTTGAGTGATCACAGGATTTCGTTATTTTTGCTCTAGCTATCATAGTTAACCAGAAAATCGACTTTAAAGTTTTTCATAAAAAAATTTCAAAAAAATTAATTTTTTTGAGTGATCACAGGATTTCGTTATTTTTGCTCTAGCTATCATAGTTAACCAGAAAATCGACTTTAAAGTTTTTCATAAAAAAATTAAAAAAAAAAATTTTTTTGAGTGATCACAGGATTTCGTTATTTTTGCTCTAGCTATCATAGTTAACCAGAAAATCGACTTTAAAGTTTTTCATAAAAAAATTTCAAAAAAATCAATTTTTTTGAGTGATCACAGGATTTCGTTATTTTTGCTCTAGCTATCATAGTTAACCAGAAAATCGACTTTAAAGTTTTTCATAAAAAAATTAAAAAAAAAAAATTTTTTTGAGTGATCACAGGATTTCGTTATTTTTGCTCTAGCTATCATAGTTAACCAGAAAATCGACTTAAAAGTTTTTTATAAAAAAATTTCAAAAAATCAATTTTTTTGAGTGATCACAGGATTTCGTTATTTTTGCTCTAGCTATCATAGTTAACCAGAAAATCGACTTTAAAGTTTTTCATAAAAAAATTTCAAAAAAATCAATTTTTTTGAGTGATGACAGGATTTCGTTATTTTTGCTCTAGCTATCATAGTTAACCAGAAAATCGACTTTAAAGTTTTTCATAAAAAAATTTCAAAAAAATCAATTTTTTTGAGTGATCACAGGATTTCGTTATTTTTGCTCTAGCTATCATAGTTAACCAGAAAATCGACTTTAAAGTTTTTCATAAAAAAATTTCAAAAAAATCAATTTTTTTGAGTGATCACAGGATTTCGTTATTTTTGCTCTAGCTATCATAGTTAACCAGAAAATCGACTTTAAAGTTTTTCATAAAAAAATTAAAAAAAAAAAATTTTTTGAGTGATCACAGGATTTCGTTATTTTTGCTCTAGCTATCATAGTTAACCAGAAAATCGACTTTAAAGTTTTTCATAAAAAAATTTCAAAAAAATCAATTTTTTTGAGTGATCACAGGATTTCGTTATTTTTGCTCTAGCTATCATAGTTAACCAGAAAATCGACTTTAAAGTTTTTCATAAAAAAATTAAAAAAAAAAAAATTTTTTGAGTGATCACAGGATTTCGTTATTTTTGCTCTAGCTATCATAGTTAACCAGAAAATCGACTTTAAAGTTTTTTATAAAAAAATTTCAAAAAAATCAATTTTTTTGAGTGATCACAGGATTTCGTTATTTTTGCTCTAGCTATCATAGTTAACCAGAAAATCGACTTTAAAGTTTTCATAAAAAAATTTCAAAAAAATCAATTTTTTGAGTGATCACAGGATTTCGTTATTTTTGCTCTAGCTATCATAGTTAACCAGAAAATCGACTTTAAAGTTTTTCATAAAAAAATTTCAAAAAAATTAATTTTTTTGAGTGATCACAGGATTTCGTTATTTTTGCTCTAGCTATCATAGTTAACCAGAAAATCGACTTTAAAGTTTTTCATAAAAAAATTAAAAAAAAAAAATTTTTTGAGTGATCACAGGATTTCGTTATTTTTGCTCTAGCTATCATAGTTAACCAGAAAATCGACTTTAAAGTTTTTCATAAAAAAATTTCAAAAAAATCAATTTTTTTGAGTGATCACAGGATTTCGTTATTTTTGCTCTAGCTATCATAGTTAACCAGAAAATCGACTTTAAAGTTTTTCATAAAAAAATTAAAAAAAAAAAAAAATTTTTGAGTGATCACAGGATTTCGTTATTTTTGCTCTAGCTATCATAGTTAACCAGAAAATCGACTTTAAAGTTTTTCATAAAAAAATTAAAAAAAAAAAATTTTTTTGAGTGATCACAGGATTTCGTTATTTTTGCTCTAGCTATCATAGTTAACCAGAAAATCGACTTTAAAGTTTTTTATAAAAAAATTTCAAAAAAATCAATTTTTTTGAGTGATCACAGGATTTCGTTATTTTTGCTCTAGCTATCATAGTTAACCAGAAAATCGACTTTAAAGTTTTCATAAAAAAATTTCAAAAAAATCAATTTTTTGAGTGATCACAGGATTTCGTTATTTTTGCTCTAGCTATCATAGTTAACCAGAAAATCGACTTTAAAGTTTTTCATAAAAAAATTAAAAAAAAAAAATTTTTTGAGTGATCACAGGATTTCGTTATTTTTGCTCTAGCTATCATAGTTAACCAGAAAATCGACTTTAAAGTTTTTCATAAAAAAATTTCAAAAAAATCAATTTTTTTGAGTGATCACAGGATTTCGTTATTTTTGCTCTAGCTATCATAGTTAACCAGAAAATCGACTTTAAAGTTTTTCATAAAAAAATTAAAAAAAAAAAAAATTTTTTGAGTGATCACAGGATTTCGTTATTTTTGCTCTAGCTATCATAGTTAACCAGAAAATCGACTTTAAAGTTTTTCATAAAAAAATTAAAAAAAAAAAATTTTTTTGAGTGATCACAGGATTTCGTTATTTTTGCTCTAGCTATCATAGTTAACCAGAAAATCGACTTTAAAGTTTTTTATAAAAAAATTTCAAAAAAATCAATTTTTTTGAGTGATCACAGGATTTCGTTATTTTTGCTCTAGCTATCATAGTTAACCAGAAAATCGACTTTAAAGTTTTCATAAAAAAATTTCAAAAAAATCAATTTTTTGAGTGATCACAGGATTTCGTTATTTTTGCTCTAGCTATCATAGTTAACCAGAAAATCGACTTTAAAGTTTTTCATAAAAAAATTTCAAAAAAAAAAATTTTTTTTGAGTGATCACAGGATTTCGTTATTTTTGCTCTAGCTATCATAGTTAACCAGAAATTCGACTTTAAAGTTTTTCATAAAAAAATTAAAAAAAAAAATTTTTTTTGAGTGATCACAGGATTTCGTTATTTTTGCTCTAGCTATCATAGTTAACCAGAAAATCGACTTTAAAGTTTTTCATAAAAAAATTAAAAAAAAAAAATTTTTTTGAGTGATCACAGGATTTCGTTATTTTTGCTCTAGCTATCATAGTTAACCAGAAAATCGACTTTAAAGTTTTTTATAAAAAAATTTCAAAAAAATCAATTTTTTTGAGTGATCACAGGATTTCGTTATTTTTGCTCTAGCTATCATAGTTAACCAGAAAATCGACTTTAAACTTTTTCATAAAAAAATTTCAAAAAAA
>OW121742.1:50708789-50713789 GCA_933228675.1 Stomorhina lunata | reverse complement strand
ATTTTTGCTCTAGCTATCATAGTTAACCAGAAAATCGACTTTAAAGTTTTTCATAAAAAAATTTCAAAAAAATCAATTTTTTTGAGTGATCACAGGATTTCGTTATTTTTGCTCTAGCTATCATAGTTAACCAGAAAATCGACTTTAAAGTTTTTCATAAAAAAATTTCAAAAAAATCAATTTTTTTGAGTGATCACAGGATTTCGTTATTTTTGCTCTAGCTACCATAGTTAACCAGAAAATCGACTTTAAACTTTTTCATAAAAAAATTTCAAAAAAATTGAGTGATCACAGGATTTCGTTATTTTTGCTCTAGCTATCATAGTTAACCAGAAAATCGACTTTAAAGTTTTTCATAAAAAAATTTCAAAAAAATTAATTTTTTTGAGTGATCACAGGATTTCGTTATTTTTGCTCTAGCTATCATACTTAACCAGAAAATCGACTTTAAAGTTTTTCATAAAAAAATTAAAAAAAAAAAATTTTTTTGAGTGATCACAGGATTTCGTTATTTTTGCTCTAGCTATCATAGTTAACCAGAAGTTAACCAGAGTGATCACAGGATTTCGTTATTTTTGCTCTAGCTATCATAGTTAACCAGAAAATCGACTTTAAAGTTTTTTATAAAAAAATTTCAAAAAAATCAATTTTTTTGAGTGATCACAGAAAATCGACTTTAAAGTTTTTCATAAAAAAATTAAAAAAAAAAAAATTTTTTTGAGTGATCACAGGATTTCGTTATTTTTGCTCTAGCTATCATAGTTAACCAGAAAATCGACTTTAAAGTTTTTCATAAAAAAATTAAAAAAAAAAAAAATTTTTTTGAGTGATCACAGGATTTCGTTATTTTTGCTCTAGCTATCATAGTTAACCAGAAAATCGACTTTAAAGTTTTTCATAAAAAAATTTCAAAAAAATCAATTTTTTTGAGTGATCACAGGATTTCGTTATTTTTGCTCTAGCTATCATAGTTAACCAGAAAATCGACTTTAAAGTTTTTTATAAAAAAATTTCAAAAAAATCAATTTTTTTGAGTGATCACAGGATTTCGTTATTTTTGCTCTAGCTATCATAGTTAACCAGAAAATCGACTTTAAAGTTTTTCATAAAAAAATTTCAAAAAAATCAATTTTTTTGAGTGATCACAGGATTTCGTTATTTTTGCTCTAGCTATCATAGTTAACCAGAAAATCGACTTTAAAGTTTTTCATAAAAAAATTTCAAAAAAATCAATTTTTTTGAGTGATCACAGGATTTCGTTATTTTTGCTCTAGCTACCATAGTTAACCAGAAAATCGACTTTAAACTTTTTCATAAAAAAATTTCAAAAAAATTGAGTGATCACAGGATTTCGTTATTTTTGCTCTAGCTATCATAGTTAACCAGAAAATCGACTTTAAAGTTTTTCATAAAAAAATTTCAAAAAAATTAATTTTTTTGAGTGATCACAGGATTTCGTTATTTTTGCTCTAGCTATCATAGTTAACCAGAAAATCGACTTTAAAGTTTTTCATAAAAAAATTTCAAAAAAATCAATTTTTTTGAGTGATCACAGGATTTCGTTATTTTTGCTCTAGCTATCATAGTTAACCAGAAAATCGACTTTAAAGTTTTTTATAAAAAAATTTCAAAAAAATCAATTTTTTTGAGTGATCACAGGATTTCGTTATTTTTGCTCTAGCTATCATAGTTAACCAGAAAATCGACTTTAAAGTTTTTCATAAAAAAATTTCAAAAAAATCAATTTTTTTGAGTGATCACAGGATTTCGTTATTTTTGCTCTAGCTATCATAGTTAACCAGAAAATCGACTTTAAAGTTTTTCATAAAAAAATTTCAAAAAAATCAATTTTTTTGAGTGATCACAGGATTTCGTTATTTTTGCTCTAGCTACCATAGTTAACCAGAAAATCGACTTTAAACTTTTTCATAAAAAAATTTCAAAAAAATTGAGTGATCACAGGATTTCGTTATTTTTGCTCTAGCTATCATAGTTAACCAGAAAATCGACTTTAAAGTTTTTCATAAAAAAATTTCAAAAAAATTAATTTTTTTGAGTGATCACAGGATTTCGTTATTTTTGCTCTAGCTATCATACTTAACCAGAAAATCGACTTTAAAGTTTTTCATAAAAAAATTAAAAAAAAAAAATTTTTTTGAGTGATCACAGGATTTCGTTATTTTTGCTCTAGCTATCATAGTTAACCAGAAGTTAACCAGAGTGATCACAGGATTTCGTTATTTTTGCTCTAGCTATCATAGTTAACCAGAAAATCGACTTTAAAGTTTTTTATAAAAAAATTTCAAAAAAATCAATTTTTTTGAGTGATCACAGAAAATCGACTTTAAAGTTTTTCATAAAAAAATTAAAAAAAAAAAAATTTTTTTGAGTGATCACAGGATTTCGTTATTTTTGCTCTAGCTATCATAGTTAACCAGAAAATCGACTTTAAAGTTTTTCATAAAAAAATTAAAAAAAAAAAAAATTTTTTTGAGTGATCACAGGATTTCGTTATTTTTGCTCTAGCTATCATAGTTAACCAGAAAATCGACTTTAAAGTTTTTCAGAAAAAAATTTCAAAAAAATTAATTTTTTTGAGTGATCACAGGATTTCGTTATTTTTGCTCTAGCTATCATACTTAACCAGAAAATCGACTTTAAAGTTTTTCATAAAAAAATTAAAAAAAAAAAATTTTTTTGAGTGATCACAGGATTTCGTTATTTTTGCTCTAGCTATCATAGTTAACCAGAAGTTAACCAGAGTGATCACAGGATTTCGTTATTTTTGCTCTAGCTATCATAGTTAACCAGAAAATCGACTTTAAAGTTTTTTATAAAAAAATTTCAAAAAAATCAATTTTTTTGAGTGATCACAGAAAATCGACTTTAAAGTTTTTCATAAAAAAATTAAAAAAAAAAAAATTTTTTTGAGTGATCACAGGATTTCGTTATTTTTGCTCTAGCTATCATAGATAACCAGAAAATCGACTTTAAAGTTTTTTATAAAAAAATTTCAAAAAAATCAATTTTTTTGAGTGATCACAGGATTTCGTTATTTTTGCTCTAGCTATCATAGTTAACCAGAAAATCGACTTTAAAGTTTTTCATAAAAAAATTTCAAAAAAATCAATTTTTTTGAGTGATCACAGGATTTCGTTATTTTTGCTCTAGCTATCATAGTTAACCAGAAAATCGACTTTAAAGTTTTTCATAAAAAAATTTAAAAAAAAAATTTTTTTGAGTGATCACAGGATTTCGTTATTTTTGCTCTAGCTATCATAGTTAACCAGAAAATCGACTTTAAAGTTTTTCATAAAAAAATTAAAAAAAAATAAATTTTTTTGAGTGATCACAGGATTTCGTTATTTTTGCTCTAGCTATCATAGTTAACCAGAAAATCGACTTTAAAGTTTTTCATAAAAAAATTAAAAAAAAAAAATTTTTTTGAGTGATCACAGGATTTCGTTATTTTTGCTCTAGCTATCATAGTTAACCAGAAAATCGACTTTAAAGTTTTTCATAAAAAAATTTCAAAAAAATCAATTTTTTTGAGTGATCACAGGATTTCGTTATTTTTGCTCTAGCTATCATAGTTAACCAGAAAATCGACTTTAAAGTTTTTCATAAAAAAATTTCAAAAAAATCAATTTTTTTGAGTGATCACAGGATTTCGTTATTTTTGCTCTAGCTACCATAGTTAACCAGAAAATCGACTTTAAACTTTTTCATAAAAAAATTTCAAAAAAATTGAGTGATCACAGGATTTCGTTATTTTTGCTCTAGCTATCATAGTTAACCAGAAAATCGACTTTAAAGTTTTTCATAAAAAAATTTCAAAAAAATTAATTTTTTTGAGTGATCACAGGATTTCGTTATTTTTGCTCTAGCTATCATAGTTAACCAGAAAATCGACTTTAAAGTTTTTCATAAAAAAATTTCAAAAAAATCAATTTTTTTGAGTGATCACAGGATTTCGTTATTTTTGCTCTAGCTATCATAGTTAACCAGAAAATCGACTTTAAAGTTTTTTATAAAAAAATTTCAAAAAAATCAATTTTTTTGAGTGATCACAGGATTTCGTTATTTTTGCTCTAGCTATCATAGTTAACCAGAAAATCGACTTTAAAGTTTTTCATAAAAAAATTTCAAAAAAATCAATTTTTTTGAGTGATCACAGGATTTCGTTATTTTTGCTCTAGCTATCATAGTTAACCAGAAAATCGACTTTAAAGTTTTTCATAAAAAAATTTCAAAAAAATCAATTTTTTTGAGTGATCACAGGATTTCGTTATTTTTGCTCTAGCTACCATAGTTAACCAGAAAATCGACTTTAAACTTTTTCATAAAAAAATTTCAAAAAAATTGAGTGATCACAGGATTTCGTTATTTTTGCTCTAGCTATCATAGTTAACCAGAAAATCGACTTTAAAGTTTTTCATAAAAAAATTTCAAAAAAATTAATTTTTTTGAGTGATCACAGGATTTCGTTATTTTTGCTCTAGCTATCATACTTAACCAGAAAATCGACTTTAAAGTTTTTCATAAAAAAATTAAAAAAAAAAAATTTTTTTGAGTGATCACAGGATTTCGTTATTTTTGCTCTAGCTATCATAGTTAACCAGAAGTTAACCAGAGTGATCACAGGATTTCGTTATTTTTGCTCTAGCTATCATAGTTAACCAGAAAATCGACTTTAAAGTTTTTTATAAAAAAATTTCAAAAAAATCAATTTTTTTGAGTGATCACAGAAAATCGACTTTAAAGTTTTTCATAAAAAAATTAAAAAAAAAAAAATTTTTTTGAGTGATCACAGGATTTCGTTATTTTTGCTCTAGCTATCATAGTTAACCAGAAAATCGACTTTAAAGTTTTTCATAAAAAAATTAAAAAAAAAAAAAATTTTTTTGAGTGATCACAGGATTTCGTTATTTTTGCTCTAGCTATCATAGTTAACCAGAAAATCGACTTTAAAGTTTTTCAGAAAAAAATTTCAAAAAAAT